>CM052654.1:2401806-2429811 GCA_028533165.1 Leontopithecus rosalia
TATGACAGTGAAACACAGAATATAACAGTAATAATAATGGTTATATGACAGTGAAACACACAATATAACAGTAATAATAATGGTTATGACAGTGAAACACAGAATATAACAGTAATAATAATGGTTATATGACAGTGAAGCACATTTGTGTGGCTCTTACACTTTCCACACTGCAAGGCACTTTGACCCATCACTGTCAGGGAAACAGGGCTTTGAAGTCACTGGGGATGCCCTATAGCCCAACATTCAAGCAGTTTGTTGCGGAGTGGAACAGGGAAAAGTAACACAGGCTGTGTAACCCCGAATGCTTTGTCATCCCAGAGACAAGGCACCTGGTTTTCTTTAGTGGAAGTGGGTTATTTAATGGACGGTTTGACGATGTTTTCCTTCAGTATTTCAGTAAGTTGGGGTGTCTGACAAACCGTCATAGGTGATATGATTGGCAGCTCCCTGTCCTGGGAAGTTCTCACCCGGTTGGAATGCACCCGTCTTTCCTGATGCTCCAAGCACAAGTTTAGCTTGAGTCAGCTTGAAGCTGGTTGGCTTGGGGATGCGGGATTCCACCACAGCCAGCCCCCAGGAACCCCTAGACATTGACACATGAGTGAGCACATACCTGCTTCTAGTGTCACCCTCTCACTCTTCTTGGGCTCCCAGGACGCCCCCCTGCCCCGCCACCCCTGGGCTTTATTGTTGAGAGTCAGTTCTGAGAAGGCAGGCCTGGGCCTCTGCCCTAGCACCCCTGCCCCCCCAGTTTACATAAACCCTGAAACTTCTAAGCTTTCCTCTTCTTTTCTAGGAATAGCACATTTCAAACCTACAAGAAAGAAGTGTGCCTCCCAGGCCATTCGGTAAGGAAAGCAAATGTTCAGCCACTTGGCCCTAGCCCCAACATGCCCCTGTGGGGTGAGGAGAGCAGAGAACGTGGGTCCAGAAGCTGCATCCCATGAGAGGACACTCCAAACACAAAAGTATGGTTGCAGGAGCCATCCCCGGGCCTCCAGAAAAGAGCCCTCTTCAATTCCCAGGCCCTCACAGCACCACGCTGAGTTCAGGAGCCTTGGGAGAACCAGCGGGCCACCTAATGTACCTGCTATGGGCATCAGCTTCTCCATCTGCTCCTGGAGGTGATGGCAGCCCCTCTCCTTCCTGCCTAAGGGTGTTACGAAGCTCCCAGGGGATGGATGTGAAAGCTCTTGTAGACCAGAGTGAGACAGATGGTAACAAAGGCAGCACTCTTGTGTCCATAAGCTCTCGAGCTGGTTGTGCATCCCACTTTTCAGAGGAGGACCGCGATATTTTCTCATGGTAGCATGCAGTGCAGCTGAGGATCCCAGCACACCTGGTTTGCAGGCTCTGGCAGATCCCCCTCCAAAGGATCTTGGAGGCCTCAGAGCGAGCCACGGTAGCCTGCCTCTTTCCAAGCTGCAGTAGGAGCTGGGGACCCTGTCCCTGGACACCGTCTTCCTAAGCATGGATCTACTGTGCCTGAGAGCCCCTGTCTTTCCGCAGATGCAGCATCAAGTTCACTTCAGTCTTTTCTGGATCTTACTCAAATACGCTCTGGTCCCTGGGCCATTCTCCAAGATCCCATCTGCTGTGAGTGCCAGACCAGATCCGGGGGCTGCCTACCTGTACCCAGGGCAGAAGCAGCACTGCCTTACTGGGTTCCTCTGTCCTTGAGACCCCGAAAGCAGGTAGGGGACTTGAACCAGGAGGTATTCACCTAGGGTCCAGGGTAAATGTCAGGGGACCAGACACCCTTCAGAATTAGAAGTATTATATGACATTTTAAGATTTCAGGGAGACAGTTTGTGATTATTTATTTATTTTCGTGTCAGACGGGTAATGTGCTGACATTGTAGCAATGTCTGAGGGAGGCACACCTTACACATGTGCATGAGCACCCAGTTATCGTGTTTGTGAACTACAAAAGGATCTGTGAGTTTTGAACAGATTTTTCTAAAAACTACACTCCTGGAGGTTTGACTGGCATGTGTGGTAAGTTTTGACATAGGTATTTCCCGCTGAACCCAACACCACCACCAAGATAATGAACATATACACAGCCCTTAACCGCATCCTTGGGCCCCTTTGTAACTTTACCTAACATACCGTGCCCTGACATCCCAGGCAACGGCTGACCTGCTTTCTGTCTCTGTAGATGAGTTTGCATTTCTGAGAATTTTATATAAGTGGAGTGATAGACTATGTGCTTTTTTTTCTGGTTTCTTTCACTTAGCATAATTATTTTGAGATTTTTTCTGTGTGATCATGGGTATCAGTAGTCATTCTTTTTATTATTGAGTAATGCTGCATTCTATGAGTAGAGCACAGTTCATTCATTCATTCACCCAGAAGGACATTTGGGTTGTTTCTACCTACCTGCTACACACAAGGCTGCTATGAACATTTGTGTACAAGGCTTTGTATGAATATATGCCTTCATTCTTCTTGGGTAAATACCAAGGAGTGGAGTTCCTGAATCATATGGTAGGTGTATGTTTAACTTAAAAAAAACCAAACCTGTTGACTGTTTTCCACCATTTTACATTTCTACCTGGAGTGTCTACAGTTCCAGATCCTCCACATCGTCACCAACACTTGGTGTAGCTGATCTTTTGAATTTGAGCCATCTTACTAGGTATCTATCGCATGGTAGTTTTCATTTATGTACCTATAATAATTGGTGATGTCAAGGATCTCTTCGTGGGCTTTGCCGTCTGCATGTTTTACTTGATGAAGCATCTGTTTAATTGTTTTGTCCTTCTAAAAGAATTGCTTTTTCAAATTACTGAGTTTTAATTGTTCTTTGTATATTCTAGATACAAATTCTAGATACAAGTTCTTGATCAGAGCTTCAATTTGTAAATATCTTTCCATGTCTTTAGCTTGCCTTTTGTTTTGAGACCAGGTCTCACTCTGTTGCCCAGACTGGAGTGTAGAATCACGGCTCACTACAAACTTGAACTCCCCAGCTCAAGCAATCCCTCTACCTCAGCCTCCCAAGTAGCTGAGACAACAGATGTGCACCGCCATAGGAGGCTAATTTTGTTTATTTGTTATGGAGATGAGGTCTCATCATGTTGCCCAGGCTAGTCTTAAACTCCTGGGCTCAAGTGATCCACCTGCGTTGGCCTCCCAATGTGCTGGGATTAAGGTGTGAGCCACCACGCCTGACCTGCTTGTCGTTTATTCTCTTATCAGTATCTTTCAGAGAGAGTTTTACCTTTTGATGAAGTTCAGTTTATCGGTTCCATATTTCCCACATCTTACCTAGGTGTGCCCATCCCCAGCATGGCAGTGGATCACGCTTTAAGTGTTGTAGCTAAGAGATCTTTGCCAAACCTGAGGTAAAAAAAGGGTTTTCCTACGTTTTCTTCTGGAAGTTTTATAATTTTATGTTTTTGCCTGTGATCCATTTTGAGTTAATTTTTATATATGGTATGAGGTATGGATTAATTTTTTTTTTTTTTGAGATGGAGTCTTGTGCTTTAGCCTAGGCTGGAGTGCAGGGACAGGATCTCAGCTCACTGCAACCTCCACCTCCGAGGTTCAAGCCATTTGCCTGCCTCAGCCTCCCCAGGAGCTGGGACTGCAGACACATGCCACCATGCCTAGCTAATTTTTTGTACTTTTAGTAGAGATGCGGTTTCACCATGTCGGCCAGGCTGCTTTTGAACTCTTAATCTCAGGTGATCCCCCCACCTTGCCCTCCCAAAGTGCTGGGATTACGGGCACGAGCCACTGTGCCCAGCCTTGAATTGGATTTGTTTGCATATGAAAGTCTAATTGTTTTAAGGGTTGTATTTTCTCTATCGACTCACCTTGATACCTTTGTCAGAGATCAGTCGTTGCTGTAGTTTAGATGTTTGCCCCCTCAAGCCTCATGATAAAATTTGGTCCCCATTGTTGGAGTTGGAGATGGCCAGTGTTGGAGATATTTGGGTCATGAGGGGGAGGTCCCTCTTGAATGGATTGGTCCTGTTCTTGTGGTAGTGACTCAGTTCTCTCTCTCTACTAGTTCCCAAGAGAGCTGGCTGTTAGAAAAAGCTTACCATCTCCTCCCCTCTTTCTTGCTTCTTTTCTCATACGTTATCTCACCGTATGTATGTGGGATACATATGTTGTATGTATCCCCTTCACCTTCTACCGTGAGAAGAAGCAGACACCCAAGCTTGAACTTTCCAGCCATCAGGATCATGAGTCCAATAAACCTCTTTTCTTTTTCCTTTTTTTTTTGAGATGGAGTCTCGCTCTGTTGTCCACACTGGAGTGCAGTGGCATGATCCATCTCAGCTCACTCTGCTGCATAGGCTGGAGTGCAGTGGCGTGATTTTGGCTCACTGCAACCTCCGTCTCCCAGGTTCAAGTGATTCTCCTGCCTCAGCCTCCCTGGTAGCTGGGATTACAGGTGCTTGCCACTACCCCTAGCTAATTTTTGTATTTTTATTAGAGATGAGGTTTCACTGTATTGGCCAGGCTGGTCTTGAACTCCTGACCTCAAGTGATCTTCCTGCCTCAGCCTCCCAAAGTGCTGGGATTACAGGCATGAGCCACCGTGCCTGGCCTTTCCCCTGTGTCTAATAGCCCTTACTGCTACTTGCAGAGCTGGGCCATGGTATAACCTCCTCCTCATCCTGTTGCCCAAACCATGTGCCTGGTTCAACTCGCAGCTGAGAGGTGGGACCACCCCATCTTTCTGCTGGAGAAGCTGCAAGGTCACAGTGCCAAGGGTGGGCTATAGGGAGAGTGAGGAACTGAGGCAAGAGTGTGATTCAGTATAATTCACATACATGCGATTGCATGCACATTCTTTTTTGAAAAATGTGAATGGCAGCGTCCTGAACTCACAGTGCTGCACTTTCTTCACCTTACATCTGCCTCAGAGTTTATACCATGTTAGTCCAGACAGCTCTGACTCATTCTTCCCAAGGCTGCCCATACCCTGTTGCCCGGTGACTGTCATTTATTGTCTCCCACTGAAAGGCATTCAGGCTGCCCAGTCACTCTTGATAATGGTGCAATGAATATTTCTGTGCAGATGTGAAAGTATTCTCGTAGGAAACATTCCTGCAAGTGGAATTGCCGCATCAAAGGCTGTCCATTTTAGAACCTGATGAAATTTGTTAAGATGTCAGCAGAGCCCTCTTCATAGCAGAGATCACTCAGGCGCAGGGATGCTAAGTGTCGTGCCCAAGGGCCCCAGCTGGAGACCACCAGGCCAGGACAGAACAAGGTCTCCCAATAACAACCTGTGTGCTCTGCCAGGGGACAGGTGCAGATGGTGGGTAGGGAGGCCAGGTGAGCCATGGAGGTCCCGTGTCTTCCAACAGCGGGAACGTAGAGGGCAGACCACACTCCCTTATCTGGAGCATCTGGGGTATGCTTCTGGGTGGAAACAGCTCTCCAGGACCTTCCCTGATACTAAGGCCAATCCAGAGGGTCTTCTGGGGGATGATTCCATAGGAGATTCATTGGGGGCATGATTCCATCCCCTTCTGAACCTTCCCTTCCTCTCTGTTGGAGTCAAGAGATAGTTCAATTTTATATCCACCAAATGACCAAGATGTGCCCCTGCCCATTCCACTGCTTTGGGGGCTATGTCCCAAAGCCTACAGACCAGGTAGTGGTGCTCTACTGGGTGCCCTAGGTCCTGAGGTCTCAGCAGCAGGTAAGGAGGAGGAGCACACTGCTGTAAGGACTGAAGAGTGAGGTGGGGCCGGGTGAAGGGGAGATGAGAGGAAGATGGGGAAGAGGGGTGCCTGGGCTCTGCTCCCACAAAGGTCTCTGCTGGTATCCAGAGAAGATCCCCTAGCAGCTGTGGCCACAGGCCTGGGAGCACAGAGGGCAGGTGTGGCTCAGGGAGGGCCGGCCCTGGTCTCCTGGTGGGTAGTGGAAGGGCAGGGCTGCACTGTTCTCTGCAGAGGGGTGGCTGTTCTGGCACCCACTGCTGCTGCTGCTGTCTTTCCTTCTTCTCTTCCTGCCCCTCTGCACTTTCCCTGACCTCTCTCACCTCCCTGCCTCCTCCTTCCCACATCTCTTTCCTTCCCTGGCCTGGCCCCTCCTCTGACTCTCTCCCCTGGCCCTGCCTGGATGGAGAGAGGTGGGAAGGAGGGTACTCGGGATGGACCATTTCCAGATGGCCTGTCCTCTCTGCTCTTGCTGTCCATCTCCACAGCACTAATTCTGGGCAGCAGCTGCAGGCCTCCTCCTAGCCCCCGGGCCTCTCCCCTGCTTTCCCTGTGTCCTGGGTGGTAGACAGGAGCTTCCTTCCCCATGACTTCTAGTTGCTGCTTTTTCATTATTGGGTAGCAGGCTGTCCCCAGAGAGAAGAGCCCACAGGCCTCATGAGGAGAAGCCCGTGGCTTGTATCCTGAGCTGGCCAGCGCCCCTCCTGGAGGTTCAGAGTCCCGGTCACTGGGCTCTCCACCTTGGAGGATTGCCGGACTGATGTGCTTGCCCTCATTCTTGTCTTTTAGGTGGTGAGGAGGCAGGAGAGTTTGAAAGGCATCCAAGGTGTGGGTGTGTCTCCTGTCATCCCTCCCCAGAAAGGTCCATGAATGTCATGGTGGGGGCGGACCTCTCATCCCCAGACACCTGCCCACAGTGTGATAGTGACATACATGCGGCTTCCCCTCCCCTGCTCACCAGCCATCCCTAGTCACCTACTACCTTTCCCCAGCAAGCCCAGGGAAGCCTCTGCTATACAGGCAGACCCCACGCATCTGCCAGCATCTGCTCTCTGGATGAAACCAGCTCCCAGCCTGGACTTAGATGAAACTTTAAGTGGTTTTATTAAGCTCTAATCTGCTATAATTTATGATGTAGTATGTGTGTGTATACATATTTATGACATAGTACATATTCCTATATATATCCTATTATATGCTCATACATTCATATATTCATGGCACATTGTATACTCAAAACACAATACTTACCTATCTATTCATTACCTAGTATGCTCATACATTCATGTATTTGTGACCTAGTGTATATACATTCACATGTTCATGGTCGACAGAGTATATACTCACATTCGTGCATTCACAATACACTTTGTATTCATATGAGGGGGCTTGAAAAAGTTCATGGAAAATGCATATAATATGCCAGGCACAGTGGCTCACACCTGTAATCCCAGCACTTTGGGAGGCTGGATTGTCTGAGCTCAGGAGTTTGAGACCAGCCTGGGCAATGTAGTGAAACCTTGTTTCTACTAAAATACAAAAAATTAGCTGGGCATGGTGGCACGTGCCTGTAGTCCCAGCTCCTTGGGAGACTGAGGCATGAGAATTGCTTGAACCTGGAAGGCAGAGGTTGCAGTGAACTGAGATCACACCATTGCACTCCAGCTTGGGCAATAGAGTGAGACTGTGTCTCCCAAAAAATAAAAATGTGTATAATAAAAAAATGAAACAATGTACAGATTCCAATTTTTTTTTTGCACCAAACTAAACTCATACTAACTTGTTATAACATACCTGAACAGGATTTGGTTTGAGATGCTAAGAAGGAAAAGACATCCGTTTAAAAAGAGCCCCTACTGGCCAGGCATGGTAGCTCCTCTCTGTAATCCCAGCACTTTGAGAGGCTGAGGTGGGCGGATCACGAGGCCAAGAGATTGAGACCATCCTGGCCAACATGGTGAAACCCTGTCTCTACTAAAATACAAAAATTAGCCGGGCGTGGTGGCACACACCTGTAGTCTCAGCTACTTGTGAGGCTGAGGCAGGAGAATTGCTTGAACCTGGGAGGCGGAGATTGCAGTGAGCCGAGATCATGCCACTGCACTCCCGTCTGGCGACAGAGTGAGACTCTGTCTCAGCAAAAACCAAAAAACAAAAATTAGCTGGGTGTGGTGGCACACATCTATAGCGCCAGCTACTTAGGAGGCTGAGGCAGGAGAATCGCTTGAACCTGGGAGGCAGAGGTTGCAGTGAGCTGAGATGGTGCCACTGCACTCCCGTCTGAGCGACACAGCAAGACTAGACTGCATCTAAAAAAAAAAAAAAAAAGCCCCTATCAGAGCAACATGAATTCTGGTAAAATTGAAGCCAGAACAAACATGACATTTATGGTGACGTTTGGGTGGAACAATGGTAAAATCACTGATGCTTTATGACAAGTTTATGAGGACAATGCTCCACAGAAATCAGTTTCCAGATGGGTAACTCATTTTAAAAAGTGATGAGATGATGCTGAAGGTGCAGCCCCCAGTGGCAGAACATCCATGTCCATTTATGAGAAAAAACATTCCTCTCATTCATGCCCTAACTCAAAGAGAACTGATGATTATTGAAATAAACTCTAGCCAACACCATAGACATCTCCACTGGTTCATCTTACACGATTCAGACTGCAAAATCAAAGTTGAGCAAAACCTTCCACTCAGAGGGCATCAAAACCATTGTGTCCAGATCAGCTGCAGACAAGGACAGAGCTTTCGGTGGAAATTTCAAAGAAGCAGGATCAAGATCCTGAAACTTTTTTGAAGAATTGTAACAGGAGATGAAACATGGCTTCACCAGTACCATCCTGAAGACAAAGCACAACCAAAGCAATGGCTACCGAGAGCTGAATGTGGTCTCATCCCAGTAAGAGTGGTCGGGTCAAGAGCAGAGGTCATGACAACAGGTTTTTGGAATTCTCAAGGCATTTTGCTTGTTGACTTTCTAGACGGTCAAAGAACAATAACATCTGCCTGCTGTGGGAGTGTTTTGAGGAAGTTAGCCAAAACTCTAGCAGAAAAATACTCTGGAAAGTGCCAGGAGAGTCCCTCTCTCCCACAGCAAGGCTCCTGCTCATTCCTTTTGCCAAACAAGGGCAACTTTGTGAGAGTTTTGATGGGAAATTATCAGATATCCACCTTACAGCCAAATTACAGTCCTGATTTGGCTCTTTCTGACTTGTTTCCTAATCTTAAAAACTCTTTAGCAGGCACCCATTTTCTTCAGTTAATAATGTAAAAAAAAAGACTGCATTGATGTGGTTAACTTCCCAGGACCCTCAGCTCTTTCAAGATGGACTAAATGGCTGGTGTCATCACTGACAAAAGTGTCTTGAGCTTGTGGTGCTTATTGTGAGAAACAAAGTTGATTTTTTTTTTAAAAAAAAAACTTGATTTTTCTGTTCCCCCCCCTTTTTTAAAGATATTTTTCTTTTTCATTTTATTTATCTTTATTTATTTTTTTGAGATATTTTTAATTTTTATTTATTTATTTATTTATTTTTGAGACAGAGACTCACTCTGTCACCCAGGCTGGAGTGCAGTGTTATAATCTTGGCTCACTACAATGTCTGCCTCCTGGGTTCAAGTGATACTCCTTCTTCATCCTCCCGAGTAGCATGCCCGGCTAATTTTTTATAGTTTTAGTAGGGGGGGGGTTTATTGTATTAGCCAGGATGGTGTCAATCTCTTGACCTCGTGATCCACCTGCTTCAGCCTCCCAAAATGCTGGGATTACAGGCGTGAGCTACTGCGCCTGGCTTATTTTTTATTTTTTAATTTTAATTTTGATTTTCTTTTTGGGATGGAGTCTTACTCTGTCACCCAGGCTAGAGTGCAATGGCATGATCTTGGCTCACTGCAACCTCCACCTCTTGCGTTCAAGTGATTCTCCTGTCTCAGCCTCCCAAGTAGCTGGGACTATAGGAGCATACCTCCATGCCTGGCTAATTTTTGTATTTTTATTAGAGATGGGGTTTTATCATGTTGACCAGGCTGGTCTTGAACTCCTGAGCTTAGGTGATCCACCTGCCTTAGCCTCCCAAAGTGTTGGGATTACAGGCATGAGCCACCGCACCCAGCCTATTTTTGTCTTTTAATTCAATTTTCTTTGAACTTTCTGCAGTCCCCTTATGTATTCTTAGTTAAGTGTATTTATATATGTATGTGCCTATAACCTGGTATGTAGATTGCTCTATCTGTGACCTGGCATGTATGTGTATTCCTGCTCTCATGACAGTGTATGGGGAGATCAGGACCTCCACCCCCACCTTTACTTTCTTTGTAAAAGGAGTGGGTTGGACTTGATCTTGAAGGTGTTTTCTGGTGCGGAGGGCTGCCATGTCTGTGTTTTCTGGGCTGGCATTGTGTCGTTCCCTGGTGCACCAATTCTTCATAGTGAGTTTGCCTTGATGGAATCTATGAATGAGTAAATCTGAATGGAGTTGGCTTCCTGGAAAAGGTGAGTGATTTGAGTAGAACCCCCAGAGGCTAGGGTCGGGGAATGCTTGGGAAATGAATAATCACCACGTAACCACTCACCTCTTAAGGCTCTTTGAACCGTGTAATAGCACATTTGTGGGTTTACTTTTATTGACTATTTTTGGCTTTGAAAACTTTGCATCTTTTAAGAAAAGCTAAAAGCTTAGTTGACATGTATCATCTGATAACTCATACTTAAAAAAAATAGCATTATTTTTTGCTCTAATCCTTGTTTTGTAGTTTAGGTAATTTTTATAAGTAATGTTTTAAGCCTCAAACCCATTCATGCCAGAAGATTTCCCAGCAAAGGATTAATAGAGTGTCTCATTGCTGCCAGGAGAATTATGATCGTTCTTCCCTCTGGCCGCAAGTACAGAGTGATTTAAAAATGTGAGACATTTTCTTTGGCCTCAAATCTGACTGATTTCCATTTTAACGAGAAAGTTCACATTTCTGATCTTATATTTTTTCTTGTAAAGACGGACTTAGGTGCTCTTCTCCTCTATGTTTTTGTGGCATAATTTTTCATAAGGAGAGTAAATTTATGATATTTACATTAATGTCATTAGTGCATATTTTATATTAGTACCATATTAACAGTGTAATAAAAAATAAAAACAAATTCTAGTATCCAGAGGATCACATGCTGGTCAGAGCTCGTCTGGAAAGTGCTGAAGATCATCAAGGAAATGGAAACGCCAGATTCCATCTGTGCTTGTGGCTTTCCTTCAGTTTTTGTTACGGAAAATTTCAAATACTCCCCAAAGTGGAGATTGGCTTAAATCAGCCCCATGTGCCCATCACTCAGCTCCAGTCATTATCCTGTGTGGTTCCTCTGATCTTCATCACCTGCTCCTGCTCCAGAAAAATAGAGGATTTGGAAGCAAGTTCCAGCTGAACATTGTGCATGCTCCTTATGAGATTCTAAAAGAGAAAGACTCTTGAAAAGTATCTCCAAGGCCGCTGTCACCCAGGAAATCATAAACCCACAAGATGGCCTTTATCTTGTGAGCTCAGGGTCAGTGTTTCCACCCCGGGGCTGTGGCTGGGTCCTGGAAGTCCCTGTTTCCCAGAGGCTCTGGGGCTGGTGCAGCCTCCTTGTGGCTTGCAGAGACCCAGGGAACATGCCCTGTCCTCACCCCACCTTTTCTTTGCCTAGTACCCCTGCTGGATGCATGTTCCTGGCACAACTGCTGGCAGATCTGCGGTGATGGGCGCCTGCTGCCCTAATGGCTGCTCCAGGCCCCCTACCAGGACGAGCTGCTGGCTTCTCCAGCACACCTGCTGCCCCTCGGCCTCCTGACCCTCCTCCAGGCCATCCCGAGGGTCATTGTGGCCATTCGGTGAGCAGGTGGGGGATGGGGGACAGTGGGTGGCCCTGGCATAGAGACACCCACCTGAGGGAGGCTTGGTGGCCATCAGGGACATGTGAGAGTCAGGGGCGGGGGTTAGCTTGACAGGCGCCAGAGGCCTGGCACTGTGAGTGTGTCCTGTGGCGTTCTGCACAGCACAGGCTCTGTCCTATCTCACCTAGAGATGCCAGGGCAGCCTGGGAGCAGTGGGGGCCTCGTGGGGCATTTCCAGGTTTCTCCTTTCACCCCTTACCTGTTCCCAAGTTCTGAAATGGCCCTGCTCCCAGAAGGACAGGGGCTCGTTTCCATACATTTCCATTGTTATGTTGGGATTGGCAGTGCATCTTAACGGCTACTCGCCCTCCAGCCTCTGAGGTCTGAGCACCCCCTCAGGCATGGGGACATCCTGCCTGTCCCCAGCTTGAGCCCTGGCTGCCAGGCTCCATACTAGAAGGCCCCTTTCGCAGGTCTCTAGCCCCTGCCCTCACCCAGGCTTCAAGTTTTGCCCCTGACACCTTTGCTGCCCACAGTCAGAGCTTCCTGCTGGGATACCTCCCCCAGGAAGCCTCCAGGGCCACTCCTGTGATCAAGAGGCATCTGTGACAGCTGCTGTTTTCTCATATAATGTAAGCCACACCCAGAATTCAACCCAAATGATCATTAGGCAATTCTTGGTTGTAACGGCATTCATGTGAATGTGGGTGAGATTCTGTTATGAATGTGGCCAATAGATGTTATTGGTGAAACTCTAAATTGGCCAACTCTTAAATGATCACCTCTGATTTTCCTTCATTAAGCAGGAACTTCTTCCCATCTCTGTGTCCCTGGGAGAGGGAGCTGTTTCCAAGTGTCTCTTCCCTCTGCCAATGGACGGCAGACCAGCTGGATGACAGTCTGAAATGGCTTCAGCACCTGTGTGAGGTGGGTCTCGTTTTGTATAATATTGTATGTGAGTTGAATTTTAGAATCTGAGATATCATTTACATATCAAAAAATTCACTCTTTTAGAGTGTGCCATTCAGTGTTTTTAATATATTTACAGTGTTGTGTAACCATCACCACTCACTCTAGAACATTCACTGCAAAAAATTCCATCCCATTAAGCAGTCACTCTTTTCCATCTCCCCCAACCCCTGGTGACCTCTGATCTACTTTCTGTCTCTGGATTTGCTGGTTCTGGGACATTTCATCTCAATGCTGTTATCCGACGTGTGGTATCTTACGACTGGCTTCTTTCACTCAGCATTAAGCTTCATCCATATTGAGGCATACGTCAGTATGTCATTTCTTTTGACGGTTGGATTTTAAGTTGTTTCTGCTTTTTGGTGATTCTACTTTGTGAATAATGCAGTTATGAACATTTGTGTACAAGTGTTTGTGTGGACGGAGGTTTGCATTCTCTGGGGTGTATACCCGGGATTGGAATTACTGGATCATATATTATGCTATGTTTCATGTTTTGAGAAACCGCCAAGCTCTTGTCCACAGCAGCTGTACCGTTTTCTACACCCACTAGCAGTGCACAAGGGTTCCCATTTCCCTGTGCCCTCCTGACACTTGTTTCATCTGTGACTTTGCTGACAGCCATCCTGGCAGGTATGGAGTGGTATCTCATTGTGGTTTCCATTTGCGTTTTTCTAATGACTACTTATGTTGAATGTCTTTCCATGTGCTTATTGGACATTTGTATGGCTTCTTTGGAGAAATGTCTATTCAAATCCTTTGTCTGTATGTAGATACAAACACATAAATGCAGACACACACAGACATAAACATATACGTATATATAGATATGTCCCCCCACATATACATATTTTTGAGAGAGGGTCTCACTCAGTCACCCAGGGTGGAATGCAGTGGTGCAGTCGTAACTCACCAGAACTCACCTCCTGTGCTTAAGCAATCCTTCTGCCTCAGCCTCTCATACAGTTGGGACCACCGGCACATGCCACAATACTCTCTATTAATATTTTTTATTTTTATAGAGATGGGGTCTTGCTTTGTTGCCTAGGCTGGTCTTGAACTCCGGGCTCAAACGATCTTCCTGCCTCTGCCTCCCGCGGTGCTGGGATGACAGGCGTGAGCCACCACGTCGGGCCTTTGTCCACATTTTAATTTGGTTGTCTCATTTTCTTACTGAGTTGTAAGTGTTCTGTGTCTATTCTAGATGCTAGACCCCTATCAGATACATGATTTGCGAGTATTTTCTCCTATCATGCGGGTTGTCTTTTCGTGTTCTTGATGATGTCCTTTGAAGTTGTAAGGTTTTACTTTTTCCTAGGTTGCATGGACTTTAGGTGATACGCTCATATCTAAGAAACCACTATTGGATTCAAGGTCACTTGTGTTTTCTTCTTTTTTTTGAGTTGGAGTCTCGCTCTGTCGCCCAGGCTGGAGTGCAGCGGTGTGATCTTGGCTCACTGCAACTTCCACCTTGTAGGTTCAAGTGATTCTTCTGCCTCTGCCTCCTAGGTAGCTGGGATTACAGGTGCCTGCCATCATGCCCAGCACTTTTTTTTTTGAGATGGAGTCTTGCTCTATTGCCCAGGCTGGAGTGCAATGGCACAATCTCAGCTCGCTGCAACCTCCACCTCCCAGGTTTAAGTGATTCTCCTGCCGCGGCCCCCTGAGTAGTTGGGATTACCGGCACGTGCCACCATGCCTGGCTACTTTTGTATTTTAGTAGAGATGGAGTTTCACCATGTTGGTCAGGGTTGTCTCAGACTCCTGACCTTGTGATTTGCCCACATTGGCCTCCCAAGGTGCTGGGGTTACAGGCGTCAGCCACCACGCTTGGCCCCGTGCTTTCTTCTGAAACTGTTATCGTTCTAGCTCTTAGATTTAGGTTTTTAAAATCTATTTTCAGTTTAATTTCTGTACATGGCATAAGGTGGGGTTCCAGCTTCATTCTTTTGCTTGTGGATATCCAGTTGTCCTGCATACCACCATGAAATGATACAGTTACAGAAATGGAGAGCAGATTAGTGGTTTCCAGGTGCTCAGGAGGGGTCTGGGTCTGGTGGGAGGGAAGGACCCGTGGGCATGGAGGGGCAGTGAGAGGTATTCTCGTGGCTGGAAATGCGCCAGGGTCAGTGTTCTGTAGTATTGTACTATGGTTTTATCCTGTGTTGCCAATCGGGGCAAAGCGAATAAAGGATAACATGGGGCTTTGCTGTATTGTCTCTCTCTATTTATTTATTTATTTATTTGAGGCTGGGTCTCACTCCATTGCCTTGGCTGGAAGGCAGTGGCTCCATCTTGGCTCACTGCAGCCTCCTCCCCTGGGGCTCAAGCGTTCCTCCTATCTTAGCCTCCTGAGCAGCTGAGATTACAGGCACGCACCACCACGCCTGGCTAATTTCCGTATTTTTAGTAGAGATGGGGTTTCTTCATGTTGGCCTGGCCGGTCTCAAACTCCTGACCTCAAGTGATCTGCCTGCCTTGGCCTCCCAAAGTGCTGGGATTTACAGGTGTGATCACCGCTCCCACCTCTCTGTATTATTTAATGTATGTGTATGTGAGTCTGTAATTATCTCAAAATGAGAAATTTAATTGTAGAAGCAACACAATTCACTGTGAGAGATTTTAAGGATACAGAGAACTATGAAGAAGAAAATAAAACTACTCAGGTTCTGTCCTGAGCAGATCTGTTACCACTGCCCAGGCGGGGAGGAAAGGACACCTACCCAGGTTCTGTCCTGAGCAGATCTCTGTTACCACTGCCCAGGCGGGGAGGAAAGGACACCTACCCAGGTTCTGTCCTGAGCAGATCTGTTACCACTGCCCAGGCGGGGAGGAAAGGACACATTCCCGGGAGGTGACCAAAGGGAGGACGTAAAGGTGACAAATAGGCTTGGACAGTGGCTCACATCTGTAATCTCAGCTTATGATGAGGCTGGGGAGTAATGCTCGAGGCCAGGAGTTCGAGACCAGACTGGGAAACATAGCAAGACCCTGTCTCTACAAAAATATAAAAATTAGCCACTCACAGTGGTGCATGCCTGTAGACCCAGCTGCTTGGGAGGCTGAGGTGGGAGGATCTCTTGAGCCCAGGAGTTTAAGGCTACAATGAGCTATGATTACACCACTGCACTGCAGCCTGGGCAATTCGGCAAGATCCTGTTTCTCTTTAAAAACGTGTCAGATAGGAACCAGACTCTGGGATGCTTGAACTGGGAGGTCCACCTTAGCAACATAAGGAAGAAAGAGGTAGGAGTCTCAGATGTACAGAAAAAACAGGGCTACAGTCAGTGGCCCAAGGCCTCATGGAGTATCTTGGGCATATCCGTATCTCTGCAGTGGAGGGCCTCTCATCTTTCCTGGGGGAATGGAAGCTGTGTTCTCTTGGGGCACATCTTCAGTGGCCCTAGGGCAACATTAAGCATCATTTATTCAATCAGGAGATATTTATTGGGGGCCCATTATATGCCAGGTACCAGGGAGCCAGCATAAGAAGACATGCCCTGCCCCCAAGGTGCCACTGGGCTGCTGGGGCATTGTAATTGAGGCAGGGGTCATTGCATAAGCGAGGCACACATGAACACAGGGATGGCCCAGGAGCTCTGTCAGAGCTAATGGTTAGCTCTGCTAACCATTCCCACTTGCAACGTGGGATCATCAGGCTCCCTCTGGGGTGTTCTTGCTGTGAGAGCCTCTACAGGGACAACAGGCTGGATGTACAGCGGAGGTGATGCCCCAGGAGCAGCCATTGGCTAGCGATGGGTGGGAAGTGTGGATCAGCACTTCAGTCCCCTTGCCCTTTGATGGGGATGACTCTGGGCCATGTTCCCAATGGGACTGAACCCCTACCACCCACAGGGGCCACTTTCTTGCTAACATCCTTCATGCTGGCTCTCCTTCCTCACCTCACCTCCCCACCCCCTCACAGTGGGTGACTCCCTGAATCACCTACCCCCAAATACACTTGCACTCAATCTTTGCCTCAGGCTCTGCTTTTGGGGTGAACTCAAGACAAGGTGAGCAGACCCCATCTCACCAGTCACGGAGGAAGGGCCATCGGAGCAGAAACCTGAAGAGAGTTCCAGGTAGCCTAGCAATGAAAGAAGAGGCCAGAGTGCCAGGGCAGAGGCACAGTAGGTGTGATAGTCTGGAGGTGATAGGTGGCCTCTCAGGCCAGAATAAGCCAGTCAGGGTGGCTGGGTTGTGGCATGGGCAGCCAAGAGCACTGGAGGATGAAGCAGATGGCAGAAAGCATAGGAGGCTTTGGGAGGCAGCCAGGGCATCACACTTGCGTGGGCAAAGCCTGCACCACATCCAGGTTCAGGGCACATTCGAGAAGGCTGTAAAGCCTTGGGCTCCCTGGCCCTGTCAGTGGCTGGGGAAGACAGGTCAAGGGAGTGGCCACAGCAGCCCGTGACCACAGCCTGAATTTTGGAGAAACCATTCCAGCTGAAGTGTGTTGGACATAATAGAGTGGGGAGAGTGGACACAGGAGGCCAGCTTGGAGGCTGCAGCAGGAAACCTGGTGGGGGTGATGGTGTCTGGCCCTCAGTGGTGGGGGCAGTGGCTATGTTCCAGGTGCATCGGGGCATTTGGCTCCGCTGTCTCCATCTGTGCAGGTGTGCTCCTGGGGAGTGGTACCCGGGGCTGCACCGTGTGTTCTGATTAACCCAAGGACGATGTCACTGCAGCCCACATAGGACCACAGCTTCCACAGATGGACCCCGGGTGGCCCTCCACTTGCAGGCATCATCATGAAGCTTGGAATTAGGAATCACAAGAGGGCACTGTTGAGAGACTTTCCCATAGAAGCCTGAGAAGGCCAGGATTGGAGGGGCTTCAGTTGCCCAGGTCAGTCAGCCTTTGGTTTGTGGGAGCTGGGGTCTTGTACAGCTGTGGAAGGTCAATTTGCATCTAAGGGACCTAGGGAGGGGTCTTGTGGGCGTGGTGGGCAGCCTGCAGACAGCCAGAATGTTCCTCCTCCTCCAAAACCCTGTCTTGCACCTACTCTGCTTCTCACCTGGCTTCCTAGGACTCTGGGCTGACCTGGGACAGCCAGGCCATCATGGCAGGGGAAGGCATGAAGTCTGCCCAGCCCAGTCCAGCCCAGGCCTTGGTGGCTGCTCAGGCTGCTCCTGGCAGTACCAAGAGCTCTCTGGTGACTCATGTGCCGACACTTGAGGCCTAGGAGGGGCCATGGGGACACCGGTCTAATCACCTCATTCACAGATGGGGACACTGAGGCCCAGAGAGGGCCATGCCCTGTCGCAGGCCACACAGAAGCTGGTGGCAGTTGTGAAACTTGGCCTTGGCTCTCCTGCAGTCCATCCAGGTCACCTTTCCCTTGGCTGCCTCCTGGTTCCAGGTGCTGCCTCTTCCAGGTGTAGCCAGATGGAAGAATCTTTCCAAGCCTCCCCATTAGAAGAATTGCAAATGGTTGTGCTGCCTGAGCACTGTGGCAAAGATTTCCGAGCTCACTCAGGCCCTTGAGGAAGCAGCTCTGTGATCACCTAGTGATGTCTGGCCCAGGCTGGGCTGAGGCTCAGTGGTATGAGTGTCATGGAGCTTTTGTAGCTGTCCCAGGGACTCTTGCTGTGCTTGGCACACTATAGGTGCCATGTAAGTACTTGCTGATTTTGGACACCTGCTGTTTTCTCTGGTGGGCATTGCAGCGGGGGTCCTGGAAGCCCGTCTGGGCACTTGGAAGCTTCCTGTTTTCACTTTCCTCATTTCCAAGAGAGACAGCGCTGTTTGAGGCCCTGTTTTTATGTTAAAACAACAAACCTTTGGGCCAACCCAGGAGCAGTAGAAGGGGCGGCATTCCGGAGGAGGCCAGCGTGCCATTTCAGAGGTAGGGGATGTCTTCTCAGCACGACCCAGGCAAGTGTGTCCTTCCCAGCACACTCAAAGGGTGGGGGATTCCAGAAATCAGAGGACACCAGCTCCCTGGTCCCAGGTGGGGAGCAGGAGGTGGCGGGGAACAGGTGTCATATTTTCTGTAAGGTGGTAAAGACCGATCTGGAGGCCCCAGAAAGTGAGCCTGAGCCCAGTAGACCTTGCCCATGACTTTAGCATCGCTTCGTGATGATGGACTCGATTCACTGTTTCACTGGGGGCTGCAGAATAGGACTCAAAAGCTCGAGAGCTGGGCACAGTGGCTCATACCCATCATTCCAGCTCTTAGGGAGGCAGAGAAGGGAGGATTACTTGAGCCCAGGAGTTTGAGAACTGCCTGGGGATATATGGAGACCGGTTCTCCACAAAAAAGTGTGTGAACTCCTGTGGTGTAATGAACCTTCAGCAGGGTCCTCCCCTGAGGTAAGGGAGTGTGTGTAAATTCCTGTGGTGTAATGAACCTTCAGCAGGGTCCTCCTCTGAGATAAGGGAGTGTGTGTAAATTCCTGTGGTGTAATGAACCTTCAGCAGGGTCCTCCCCTGATATAAGGGAGTGTGTGTGAACTCCTGTGGTGTAATGAACCTTCAGCAGGCTCCTCCCCTGAGATAAGGGAGTGTATGTAAATTCCTGTGGTATAATGAACCTTCAGCAGGCTCCTCCCCTGAGATAAGGGAGTGTATGTAAATTCCTGTGGTATAATGAACCTTCAGCAGGCTCTTCCACTTAGATGGGGAGTGTGTGTAAACTCCTGTGGTGTAAGGAAGCTTCAGTAGGCTCCTCCACTTAGATAAGGGAGAATGTGTAAACTCTTGTGGTGTAATAAACCTTCATCAGGCTCCTCCCCTTAGATAAGGGAGTGTGTATAAACTCCTGTGGTGTAATAAACCTTCACCAGGTTCCTCCTCTCTGCTGTCTGATTCATACACAGACTGTGAGCTGAATAGTCTGGTTCACGTCCTGATTCCACAGCTTACTGTGTGTTGGATCTCTGTGCCTGAGTTTCCTCTTATTTAAAATGGGAATAATGATGGCTCCTACCTCGTAAAGTTGCTGTGATTAAATGAATTAATAATTATAAAGCACTTTTAACAGTGCCTGGCAGGCAAGTACTCAGAAAGTGTTTGATAAATCAATGACTGAATCACTGGCATTTACCATTGGTGTGCATTATTTGCTCTCTGCGTTCACAAATGGTCCTGCACTCTGAGCGTTGTGGTCCATGTCACATGCGGCCCAGGGGATGGTGAAGGGCTGCATCCTGGACAGCCCCATCGTTGGACCTGCTAATCTGCTTCTCTTGTTTTGCTTTATGCATTTTACGAGGTGCCTACTATGTGCTAGGGGACGTTCCAACCCCTTGTGGGCTGCTGACAACCAGTGTGAGGCCTCTTAATTGGCTTCGACCGTAACTGCGCTCTTCCTGAGCTGTTTCATGGCCTTGGGTAACGAGCTCTCCCCATCTCAGTGTTTGTTTACTGCTGTATTCATGGTCATAAATAGCGGCACCATTGCTTGCGGATAACTGTAATGACGTATGTGTCTGGTGAAGTTTTCAGCTCCTGACCCTTAGGGGCTAGATCTGTTTGGGGCCATGTGAAATGTTTTACGTCACTTGCAAGAAAGAAAAAAGAGGTGCTGTTTTTCCTCAGAAAAGGAAGAGACATTTTATAGTCAAACCTTGTTTGACTGTACAACATTTGTCAAAGACTGCAGAAAACAAAAGTGGAAATTTCTAGTTCTTCTCCTATAGGAAAGAGTTGGACTTCTTACAACCAGAGCAATGATTCTCTTTCTCCATTTGCTAATCTGTTCATCAGTCCCCTCATCCACTCATCTGTCCATCCATCCACCCACCTATTGATCTGTTCATCATTCATCTACCTATCTCCCCATTCACTCATCCATCCATTCACTCATTCATCCATCCACTGACTCATCCACTCAGCCTTTCACCCAGCCAGCCAGACACCCACCATGCACTCATCTATCATTCATCCATCCACCCACCCATCCTCTCAACAATTCATCTACCATCCTTTCATTAACCCCTCCATTTACCCACCTACTCACCCACCCATCTACCCACTGATTCATTCGTCCATTCACTCACCCACACTCTCATTCACTCACCTACTTATCTATTCATTCATTAATCCATCCATCCATCTCTCCATCCACCCAGCCACCCATCCCCATACTCACCCATCCACCCAACCACTCATTCATCTGTTGTCTGTCTATCCATACACCTACCCGTTGACTCATCCACCCATCTATGTAAAGTCAAAACACGGTTAGGCCCGGCCATTGTAAGCCAGGGCTGCCTGTGTGTTTTCTTTTTCTTTTTCTTTTTCTTTTTTTGAGACAGAGTCTCGCTCTGTTGCCAGGTGCCAGGCTGTAGTGCAGTGGCACAATCTCGGCTCACTGCAACCTCTGCCTCCCAGGTTCAAGCAATTCTCCTGCCTCAGCCTCCTGAGTAGCTGGGACTGCAGGCGCATGCCACCACACCCAGCTAATTTTTTTTGGTATTTTTAGTAGAAACGGGTTTCATCATGTTGGCCAGGATGGTCTTGATCTCTTGACCTGGTGATCCTCCCGCCTCAGCCTCCCTAAGTGCTGGGATTACAGGCGTGAGCCACTGTGCCCGGCCGCCTGTGTGTTTTTTTATTTGTGCATCTTGCATCCCATGTGTCTCCTTGCACTGGAGTGTCAGCTCCCAGAGACTGGGAACCACAGCTGATTTGCTCATCCTGTAAGGGACACAGGTGGGGACAGGGTCGGGGAGGGGCAGATGGGGCAGTGTCAGAGATGGGCAGGGGCAGAGGAGTGGAGGAGGGGCTCTGAGACACCTAGGGGTGACACTGGCTCGCTGATTGGAGGAAGAGTAACACTAAGCTGCCCAGGCTGAAACGCAGTCTAGAGTCCAAAAGTCCTGGGGGCCATTGGTGAATGGCAAGTCCAGTGACTTCAACTTTCTGGATGTTCATTTTTTCACCTGCTAAGTGAGGTAGTGCTGGTGACACACTCAGCCAGTGTCAGGCACAGAGTTAGCCTCAGGTATTAAATGTGTCCTCCATAGTAATGAAATACTCTGAAGCTGGCACCACTGGCATCCCTATTTTCCAGATGAGGAAATGGAGGCACAGAGCTTTGACTGGCTCTGCTGCCTCTCACAGCATAGATGTGAAGTGTGCAGGGGCCTGGGAGAGCTGGAGCTCTGGAACTGCCCTGTGCTACCCAAGTCACTGTGACTTCCTTCTGGATCCCTGGGGTCCCTCAGGGCCCTGGTTCCAAGGGCTCGCTTGGAAGGAAACCAAGAGGCTGCAGTTTTCTACCTCTGGAAACAGTGAAAGGGTTAAAAACCAAAAGATTATCATGTCATCATTTCTTTTCTATGGAAAGAGTTATTTTCCTTCCTGCCCACCCCACTCTCAACTGCTCTAAATAAGTTTTCTTGGGGTTTCCAAACATTCTTTTGCTTTTGTCCTCTCAGGTGAGAGAGTAGCCAGTTACAATCAGGTCTGGCACAGAAAACCCCTGTTTGTGCAATCCTGCATTCTTCCTTTTTAAATAAAATTTAAGACCATCTGAAACGACCTGCCAGCTTGACCTTCCGGCTCTGGTTCTCAGTTGAGTTTCTGAAATGTGTATGAGTCCAGCCTGCTAATGTGCTGAGATGACCGTGCTTGCCTTAGGGAGGTGTCAATGCCTTGAGCATTTTTCCACCAGCTGTCTTGCAGCTGGTAAGAAACAGACGCACCAACCTCTCCCATGGACTGTCAGGTCACAGCCTTCCATCCTTTTCAGGAGATGCATCTCAGCTCTTGATTTGAATGGATGGCAGCCGCACTTGAAGATATATCAGAGGAAGATGTAGGTACTCCCCTCTGTGCTCCCAGACAACCAGCAGCTTTATGGCCAGGGCACATGATAAGGAGCTGAAATCTCAGCAGCCACATGAGTGAGCTCTGCAGTGAATCCTTCAGGCCCCATCACGAAATCCTGGACTGCAGCCCTGGGTGTCCACTTAACTGCAGGACTGAGCTGGAACCACCCAGAGGAGCTGCTCCTGGATTCCCAACTCTCAAAAAATGTGTGAGATTTTCAACACTGGTTGTTTGAAATTGCCAAGTCTTAAGATAATTGGTTATGCAGCACGAGCTAACTCATACACATGTCACGTTTCTGCAGTAAAATACCTTGGACCTGGGGAGAGCTGGAGGTAGTCACTCATTACCACCCAGTACATGGGAAAATGATTACTGACAGGCTCAGAAATGTAAGAAGATGCTTAAAAGAAATGGGCTAGTGAGTCTCCTTGGCTGAAGGCATTAATTACTAGATCTGAATGTTTTGCATTCCTGTGATGGAAAAGGTGAAGAAAATGGGGTTTTCTTTTTCTGTTTAAGAGGTGGGGTCTCCTTCTATCCCTCAGGCTGAAGTGCAGTGGTTCAATCATAGCTCACTGCAGCCTCAAACTCCTGGGCTCAGGCAAAATTCTGATATTTTTTGAGCACCAATAGTACTCAGTGGTTACTGTTTCCTGTTTTCTCCCTGTCAGGTGTTCCACAGACATCCTACATGCCTGACCTTAATTCACTCTTACATTTGACAGGTGCGAAGACCAAGGCTCAGACAACCACAGCATTCCGTGGGGTTTGTGGGGCCAGAATAGGACTGAGTACAGCTCCATGGAGGCAGACCATGGGGAGGGCAGGACCCCTGCATACCTGAGAGAATCTCTGCGGGATGCAGGAGCTCAGAACCTAGCTACTTAAAGGGGTAATGTTGATCTGTGTCGGGGTGCTAATTAAAATTTGGGGTTTTAAAGAAAAACTTCTGGCTAGGTGCGGTGGCTCATGCCTGTAATCCCAACACTTTGGGAGGCCAAGGAAGATGGATCGCTTGAGGTCAGGAGTTTGAGACCAGCCTGGCCAACATGATGAAACCTCATTTCTTCTAAAAATACAAAAATTAGCTGGGCATGGTGGCATGCACCTGTAATCCCAGCTACTCGGGAGAATTCAGCTGAGGCAGAAGAATCGCTTGGATCTGGGAGGCGGAGGTTGTAGTGAACCAAGATCGTGCCAATACACTCCAGCCTGGGAGACAGAGTGAGACCCCATCTCAAAAAAAAAAAAAAAAAAAAGAAAAAGTTTCCAGTTCACTAAAGGCGTGCCTTCACTGATTGCCAGAACAGCTTTTCCCTCTTGGTATGTACAAAGTTCTTGGCCATTTGACCTTCTCTGCCAGGAGAGCCCTTCCTGCCCTGTTTCTGCCCCTATGGGCTCTTCTTTCTGGAGACTCTGCTCCCTGGTGCCGTCCTGCACTCCCGGCCCGTCTTCCCTCGGGGTCCAGGCCCGAAACCTCTTGGGGCAGTGTTGGGGCTCTGCATGTATCCAGTGCTCAGCCCAGTGCTGGGGCAGAGGTGATGCTCAGGAAAGATCTTGAAAACTGAGCAGGTCTCCAGCTGAGGGGAATCTCACACCTTCCAGCAGTTTCTTCAGGACTTAGGAGCTCCACGGACAAGATCTGTGGCGACAGTAACAATAAGAGCATCCCATGTGGACCAAACTCCTGCTGCAGTAAGAGCTAAACATCTGGCGTCTTACTCTGCCCTCGTTACTATTCCCGAGGGCAGACGGGGTCAGCAGCCCCTCTTTATAGGGCAGGCTATGGAAGCCCCAGTGCCATCAGGAATCAGAGGTGATGCCTATAGCTGGCGGTGATCAGAGCAGGGCTCCCAACTTTGCAGGATTGTTAGGGCAAGAGGGTGGGGGTGTCGCTCACTGCCCCTCCCAGCATCAGCAGCCCAGGCCGCTGTGTGTGCCAAGTCACCTGTATACCTTTCTCCTTTTGCTGAGGAAATGCTATTAAGAAGACAAAATAAGAATTAGTTACCTAGGGGCCAGGTGTGGTGGCTCATGCCTGTACTCCCAGAGCTTTGGGAGGCCAAGGAGGGCAGTTCACTTGAGCCCAGATGTTTGAGACCAGCCTGGGCAACATAGTGAGATCCCGTTTCTACAAAAATTAAGAAATTAGCCAGGCTTGGTGGCACACGCCTGTAGTCCCAGCTACTCAGGAGGCTGAGGAGGATCACTTGAACCTGGGAGGTCAAGGCTGCGGGTGGCTATGGCTGCGCCACTGCACTCCAGCTTGAGTGACAAAGTGAGACCCTGTTTCAAAAATAAGCCCCACTCCCGAAAAAACCCAGTTACTTAGAGGTTTGCAGAAATCTTCAAAATCCATCAAAAGCATGCCATCCAATATAGATTGCTGCATACATTATAACGAGCTAAAGTAAGTGCATTTTTGGTAACTTATTAAATTTGGTAAATTCCGCAGGTCGGTCTTCCAGCAGAACGCTCCCGTGGGGGGAAGGGGCAGGAGGAGAAGCAGCTCCACCAGGGCTGCCGCTTGTGCTGGTGGGCAGCTGGGACTTGGTTCTGTCAGGGGCTTTCTGAGGACGTGTGCAGGCTGCACCTAGGAAACTCCATGGGAGTTACTGCTCTCTCCCGCACTGGTGCCGGCTGTCTTTGGCGTTTCTGTGACTGGATGGCTTCTGCAGGTGTCCCACGAGGTGATGCCAGAGAGGCTGGGTTGAAAGCAAGATGTACATGGCGCAGCCAGGCAGGGTGATGGCTTCACCTGTGCACAGCTGGTTGGTGCAGAAATTGCTGGAGCAAAATGGCATCAAGGGCATGGAGTGTCCAACAGGCCAACCTCAGAGATTGACCTGCTCCTCCCCGCCATGCCCTGGGCTTTCCGCAAACCTGCTTTGCTCACACAACTCCCTTTCTATCCAAGTAGGATCACGTTTCTCCTTTGCAAAGTGGAAAATGGGCCATTGACCAACACCCCATTTGAACATCCTTCCATGGACTTTACTGACTGCTCCTAGGACTAGGATTTGGGCACAAAGCCATTATGATTCATGGACACATTTACATGTCAAGGGCAGGTTGGAGAATATTTATTGGCTGGTTCACTGTGAAATTTGTGTGTGGTTTCTACATTTGTCTTCAAACCAGCCAGACTTCCTAGGGTCTTCCCAAGGTCAGACACAGAAGTGCAATTGCTCATCACAGGATAAATGTGGATTACAGATGTCAAGGAGATGAAAACATTCCTTTTCTCGACCTAAGCTGTTTGTGGTTCTCTTTGTCCCTTTCTCTCGGCAAGTTTATTTTTCCTGACTGCCATTACTAACTAAACTGTCTGCCTCACTTACAAGCTCCGGGGAGGGAACCGAGTCTTGGGAGGTAAAATTGATGATGGACTGTTTTCCAGACCAGGGCTTGAAGACACAATGCTTGCTGGCAGTTAACCAGCTTCCCGGTGAGCCCCATATAGGAAATCTCTGTTCAGCTTTTTAGGGAGAAATCCTAACTCTCTTATAATGAATAAATGTACGACACTAAACAGTTCACTTGTCGCTTAAAAAATACTTATCAAGCACTCAGCACACATCAGGTGCAAGGCTTGGTACTGCGCATGTGTGAAGTCATTTCGTTTTTCATGACCCTGTGACAGACTTTCTTCTCATTTTACAGGTGTGGTTGGTTGGTCAAAGAGAGAAGAGTAAAAATTTCTTCTATCCTTACTTTCATGCTATTTCCTTATACATTTTACTTCTACATGTGTTACAAATGCCACAGTACATGATTGCACTTGTGTTGACGTTGTTTTTATCATTATTATTGAGATGGAGTCTCCGTCAGGCTGGAGTGCAAAGGCGCAACCTTGGCTCACTGCAGCCTCCAGGTTCAAGCAATTCTCCTGCCTCAGCCCTCTAAGTAGCTGGATCACAGGCACCCACGTTCGCACGTGGCTTATGTTTGTAATTTTTGTAGAGACAGGGTTTCACCATATTGGTCAGTCTGGTCTCGAACTCCTGACTTCAAGTGATCTGCCCACCTCAGCCTCTGAAAGTGCTGGGACTGCGGACATGAGCCACTGCACCTGGCCAGTATTGTTATTAGTTTTTAAACCTGTTGAATTGTATTTGTATTCAACAGTTAATTATATCTCTTTGGCTATCCTAGGGCTTATAGCATACATCCATCTTTAATTTTTCACCGTCTACCTACAAATAAGTATTATACATGTAAAATGTTAGAGCTTCATAGTTCCAATGTCTCCCTTCCATTTTTGGTCTATTGTTGTCATACATGCAGTTATGAATCCGTACTCCTTTGCTTCTAGTTTTGCTTTAGACCAGGGCTGTCCAGTCGTTTGGCTTCTCTGGGCCGAGGCGGGTGGATCATGAGGTCAAGAGATCGAGACCATCCTGGTCAACATGGTGAAACCCCGTCGCTACTAAAGATACAAAAAATTAGCTGGGCATGGTGGCGCGTGCCTGTAGTCCCAGCTACTCAGGAGGCTGAGGCAGGAGAATTGCCTGAACCCAGGAGGCGGAGGTTGCGGTGAGCCGAGATCGCGCCATTGCGCTCCAGCCTAGGTAACAAGAGTGAAACTCCATCTCAAAAAAAAAAAGAAGATTGTCTTGGGCCACACACAAAATACACTAACACTAACCATAGCTGATGGCTTAAAAAAAGAAATCACAAAAAGTATCTGATCATGTTTTAAGAAAGGTTACAAATTTGTGTTGGGCTGCATTCAAAGCCATCCTGGGCTGCATGTGGCCTGTGGGCTGTGGGTTGGACAAGCTTGCTTTAGACATTAAATATTTTAGAGTGATTTCAAAGTTTTTTCATACAAACTTTCATTTGAACAGTTTCCAGAGCTCTTCATTTCTGTCTATAGAACCAAGTTTCTGGTTTCTTGTTCCTTCTACTGAAAAAGTTCCTTTAATTTACTGTAGCACAAGTCTACCGAGAGTCACCTCAGATTTTATTTTTCTGCAATTAAGAAATTATTTTCACTTATAAAAGGTGTTTTTCACTAGGGTAGGAGTCTTTGCTGACATTTCTCTCTCAGCACTTTAAAGATGAAATTTCATTTAGCCTCTGGATTACATAGTTTCTGATGAGAAATCTGCTGTCATTCTTAACTTTGCTCTTTAATTTCTTGGGCTGCCCTAAATATGTTCTCTTTATCTGTCTCTTTTTCTTGGAGACAGAGTCTCACTCTATTCCTTGGCTGGTGTGCAGTGGTGTGATCTTGGCTCACTGCAACCTCTGCCTCCTGGTTTCAAGTGATTCTCCTGCCTTAGTCTCCCAAGTAGCTGGGACTACAGGTGCGTGCCACCATGCCCAGGTAATTTTTGTATTATTAGGGAGTTGGGGTTTCATTATGTTGTCCAGGCTGGTCTTGTACTCCTGACCTCATGATCCACCCACCTCAACCTCCCAAAGTGCTGGGATTATAGGCATGAGCCACCGCGACTGGCCTCTCTTTATTTTTTGGTAGTTTAAGTATTACGTGTCTTTAAAATCCTGCTAGGCGTTCTCTAATCTTTTTGGATTTGTGACTTGATGTCTTTGATTAATTTTGTAAAATTCTCAGCCATTGACTCTGCAAATATATCTTCCACCATTATTGCTCCCTCTTTTTCCTGCTGAGATTCCAGTCACATGTGTGTTAGATTATTTATGTCATCCCAAGGGTTTTTAAAATGT
>CM052654.1:2429911-2442713 GCA_028533165.1 Leontopithecus rosalia
TTTCCCCACTCCTCCCCCTCCCCCACTCCTTCCCCTCCCCTCCTCTTCTTCCTCCCCATCCCCTTCCCCCACTCCTCCCTCCTTGTGTTTAGTTTGGATAGTTTCTGTTATGCTGTCTTTTGTTGGTCCTTTCCTCCACTGTGTGGAGTCTACTGATGTGCATGAGAAGGGTGTTCTCTGTCTCTGTCCCCACCTATTTTATCTCATAGGGCTCACCTCATTTGTTTCTCCTCCTCAGGCATGATCTCTTGAACTGATGACTGTTTCATCTATTCCATTTTCTTAGCTGTATAGTATGAGAGGGTGAGTCTGGTATTTATTATTCTCACATTGCCAGAACCATGCTTTCATTTCAAACTTGTCTATGCCTTTGATGTTTATTTCTTACAGGCAGCATATCACTGGTCTCCTACTTACTTGGATCAGAATGAGCAGGACTTTTCTGAGTCTAGGCCAGCATTGAGGACAATCTCTGATACATTCTTTATGTGCTCATAGAGGCTACAGCTTCATGTTTCTGAGGTGAAAAGGGAGAGATCTATGTGGGCAGTGTTAGGACTGCTGACTCTGGAATCAGATAGACCAGGTTCACCTCCCAGCTGGGCAGGACACTTAGCCTGTCTGAGACTTGGTTTCCTTGTGCATGAAAACGAATGAAAAATGTTTGTCGTAAGAATTAACTGCAATGATCTGTATCACCCTCTCTCCTTTACCACAAGGCCCCGGTGTTCAATGGATGCTTTTTTTTTTTGAGATGGAGTCTCACTCTGTCACCCAGGCTGGAGGCAGTGGTGTGATCTCAGCTCACTGCAACCTCTGCCTCCTGGGTTAGAGGGATTCTCCTGCCTGAGCCTCTTGAGGAGCTGGGATTATGGGTTATGTGTCACCATGCCTGGCTAATTTTTATATTTTTCATAGAGACAGGGTTTCACCATGTTGGCCAGGCTGATCTCGAACTCCTGACCTCAGGTGATCCACCCGCCTTGGCCTCCGAAATTGCTAGGATTGTAGGCATATTATTTCTTTTTAAGAGATGGCATTTTGCTCTGTTGCCCAAGCTGGAGCGTAGTGGTGCAATCGTAGCTCACTGCAGCCTCGACCTCCCGGGCTTAAACTATCCTCCTGCCTCAACCTCCTGAGTAGCTGGTACTACAAGCATGTACCACCAAACCCAGTTAATTTAAATAAAAAAATTTTTTTTAGAGACAGAGTCTTGCTCTGTTGCCCAGGCTGGTGTCAAACTCCTGGCCTTGAGTGATCTTCTTGCCTTGGCCTCCAAAAGCATTGAGATAACAGGTGTGAGCCACTGTGCCCAGCCCATGTACATGTTTTTGAATGGACAGAGGTTTGCGTTTCTCTTGGGTATATACCTAAGAGTGGAATTGACGATTGACACGGTAAATCTATAGCTAACATTTCGAGGCACTGCCACGCTGTTCTCAGTGGCAGCTCCACTGCTGCCTTCCCACCAGCATTACTTGTGGATTACTATTTCTCCTCATCCTTACCAACTGTTTCCTTTCTTTTTGATTCTGGCCACTCTTGCAGACATGGTGTGGTGTCTCATTGCGACTGTGACTCACATTTTCCTCATGTGCTCTCATGTGCTTACTGGCATCTAACCACTTGTGAATATTCTTTAGAGAAATATCTCTTCAATGCTTTGCCCATTTTATTAATAATTTATCTATTTAGAGCCGGAGTATCACTCTGTCTCCAAGGCTAGAGTGCAGTGGTGTCATCTTGACTGATTGCAACCTCCGCCTCCCAGGTTCAAGCGATTCTCCTACCTCAGCCTCCCGAGTAGCTGGGATTACAGGCACCCACCACCATGCCTGGCTAACTTCTGTAATTTTAGTAGAGACAGGGTTTCACCATGTTTACCAGACTGGTCCTGAACTCTTGACCTCAGGTAATCCACCTGCCTCGGCCTCCCAAAGTGCTGGGATTACAGGCATGAGCCATTGCGCCCAGTCCTTTGCCCCATTTAAAATTAGTTATCATTTTATTTTTATATTGTAAGCATTCTTTTTATATCTTGGATACAAGTCCTTTATTAGTTATATCTACATAATATTTTATAACCCAGTTTTTTTCTGCTACTGCACAATATGCCGTGACCGATTTCCATTTCAAATTTCCTTTACGATTTCATCTTCGGAAGCACATATTCTGTGGCATGGTCCGGTGCACTGTGGCACATTTAATCACTAACTAACGTGAGTCCTTTGGGTTACATCCCGTCTTTTGATATCACGAACACTGCTGCAAGCAACATCTCTGTCGTCCAATCTTTATGTAAATCTGTGAATATTTCCTTGGTGTCGTTTCCTAGAAAATCTTTCCTGGGTAAAGGGATGTGCCCAGGTTTAAGGCTTCTGGTTGACACATTACCCCCTGGAAAGATGGTTCCAATGTTCACTCCCCACCCAGGAGTGCATGAAAATGCTCATTGTGGTCTTACTATAGTGAGTCTTGGGCCTAATGCTGGCAACTGTTGAGAGTCTTGGTGAGCAGCAAACTCCAGGTTTGGAATTTCCCAAGCTTTGTGCTGTGAAAACACTAACCTAAACGATGGTCATTGTGGGGAAATCAATGCTAGTGCAGTATTAGTTTTCTCTCTTAACGTGACTATTGTCTTGAATGTAAGCACCGTAGTGTGTGTGTGTGTGTGTGTGTGAGTGTGCGTGTGTGAGTGTGTGTGTGTGAGTGTGTATGTGTGTGTGTGGTTTTCATTAATTCATTTATTGAACAAGTGTTTATCAGGCACCTACTACGTATCAGATATTGTTCCAGGGACCAAGGAGTCAGCAGAGAGCAAAGTAGGCACGGTCCTCTTTTTGCTGACACTGCTGAACTGAGGTTCAGTGTGGGTCAAGCAGGGCTTTGGGAAAGGAGCAGAGGGACCAGGGAGCTGGGGGCTATTGTGTGTGCAGGCTGCATCCCAGTGTGTGTGTGAGTGAACTTATAGGGACTGCTCCAGGAAGTGCTCTCTGATAAGATGGCATTTAGGCAGAGCTGAAGGAATGGATGGAGCAAGCCGCATGGCTATCTGGGAGAGGAGTGCCCTGGACAGAGGCGGCCGTGCATGCGGGGCAAGACCCAGGGCATGAGTGTGTGGGGTGCAAGGAACAGTGGGGCCAATGTGGCTGCAGCAGAGTGGAGGGGGACAGGGGAGTGCCGAGGGGGACAGGGGAGTGCCCAGGAGGAGGCAGGCTGCGGCAGGAGCCTCAGCTTTGAGTGGTAAGCCATTGGATGGTTTTACAGAAGGGTGACGACTTTTTTTTTGTTGATAATAAATTTATTGAGATATAATACACGTAAAATATAAGTCACCCATTTATCATGTGTGATTAAATGGTTTTAGTACATGCACAGAGTTGGGCAAGTATCAGCACAATCCATTTTAGAACATTTCATCACCTCCGGGAGAAACCCATGCCCTTAGCCATCACCAGCCTCCATTCTCTCCTCCCCAGCCCCCCTGCTTTCTGTCTCTACAGATTTACCTGTTCAGGACATTCCATAGAAATAGAACCATACACTATGTGGCCTTTGGTGTCTGGCTTCTGTCACCTGGCACCATGTTTCTGAGGCTCATCCAGGATGGAGCATGTCCTAGAACTGCATTCCTTTTTATGGCTGAGTAATGTTCCAGTGTGTGTGGATGGACCACATTTTGTTTACCCATTATCAGTTACTGGACATTATCAGTGGCTGCAAGGTTGCTTTCACCTTTCAGCTATTGTGCTGCTGTGAACATTCCCGTGCAAGTGTTTGTGTGGCCAGAGGTTTGCATTTCCTGGGGGCACATGCCTGGGGGAGGTCGGATGCTGGGTTGGAGGGTGGCTCTCCTTGTGACCTTCGGAGGAACGGCCAGGTGGTTTTCCAGCAGCTGCACTCTTTTATCCGTAGTCCCAACTTGCTGTTGTCTGACTTTTGACTACGGCCAAGCTACGGGGTGGCGGCCTTTCACTGTGGTGTCCTTTACGACTCCCTGATTACCGGTGATGATGAGCATTGTTTCATGTGCTCATTGGCCATTTGCTTAGCTTTTCTTGAGGAAATGTTTATTCAGATCCTTTGCCCCTAATCTTTTACTTACTGAGTTGAAAAAATTATTGATAAAGTCTAGGCCCAGATCTCATAGTACATATATGACAAGATGCTTCATACAAGATATTGCAAGTGTTTACTTCCATCTGCGTGTTGTCTGTTCCCTCTTTGATAGTGTCCCCTGAAGCTTTTTAGGTTTGATCAGGTTTATGTTTTTTTTTCCTTTTGTTGCTTGTGGTTTTGGAGCCATAGCCAAGAATCCTTTGGAAATCCCCAAAGTCATGAATATTTATCCCTGTGTTTTAAGAGCTTAAAGTTTGGGCTCTTACATTTAAGGGCTTGATCCACCTTGAGTTGATTTTTTTGTGTTGGGGTGGGGTGGGGGTTCCCCCTTCACTCTCTTGCACGTGAAGCAAAACATGTTTCAGCTTTCTTATTTAGAAGCCCTCTCCGAGTAGTGTGGGGAGAACCAATTGTAGGGACAAGAAGGATGCTGGGAGATGGATTTCTTCTATGAAAGTCTGCCTTGAGGAAGGTCTGCTCCAGAGCCAGCTGATGAAGAAAGGGAACGTGATTGAAAACCACAGTTCGGCCACCATCGTGGTCATGACGGGTGTTTGAAAGTCATCAGTAGATGCTAAAACTAGTGGGTGAAAATTTTGTGGATAACAGGATTTTTATGTGGTCCCAAAGAACCTCCTCACAGGAGGTTTACTAATTACAAAGGGTGAGGTTTTTACTTCATAGTGAACGAAACTGGCAGACATCACCTTGATTGGTATCAGTGTCACCCATGCACGGACACAGACGTCACGGCCTTCCGACACGCCGCACTGAGAGGGATGCAACAGCACTTCCGCAGATTTCCCGCCCGGAAGGCAAACCCTGGGTCTAACCATCGGGAGGTAGCAGGCAAACTCCAGTTGAAGAACATTCTGTAAAATCACTGGCCTGAGAGAAAGGCCAGAAAGACTGAAGAATGTCCCAGAGAAAGGAGACTAAAGAGATAAGAGAGATGTGACAACTGGCTGCAACGCAGAATTCGGTATTTTCTTTGGTACACAGGCCTTTATTGGGACAGTTGGTGAAATGGGGGTCAGATCTGCAGACTCAGTAGTAACACTGTATCCAGGCAGTCCTCCTGGTTTGGGGATTGTGCTGTCTTGAGAAAGAGAATGTCTTTGTTTGCAGGAAATACACCTTGAAGTATTTAGGGGTACCAAGGCATCATGCCCTGGGTGTCAGATCTTTTTTAATTTTCACATCAACTTATTTTTATCTAATTTTCCAGATGAGAAAACAGGCTTAGAGCCACGAGACGTGAGCCAGGGTGGAGGCAGCTCTTGCCTCTGCTCAGCATCCAGCCTCCTTCCGGCCGCTTGTTCTCTTGCTGATCTGTGCTTCTGCACCTTCCCTCTGCCCATGTGCTTGGTGTGGGCAGGTGCAGCTTCGTTCTGGCTCCTGGTGTAGCCCCTGAGACTGGCTCAACTGCCTGCCCTGTGATAGGAGTTCAGCAAATACCTTCTGCATGAAGGGAACTTAGCACACTTCATACCTCGGCTTTGGGACTGAACCTTGACTCAAATTCTGGCTTTCCTGCTGAGAAGCTGTGTAACTTTGGATAAGTTAGTTAACCTCTCTGGGACACAATTTCTGTATCTGATTCCTATCGCATGGGGGTTATGCTGAAGATCTAATAACATAGGATGGGTGCAGTGGCTTATGCCTGTAATCCCAGCACTTTGGGAGGCTGAGGTGGGTGGATCACCTGAGGTCAGGAGTTTGAGACCAGCCTGACCAACACTGTGAAACTCTGTCTCTACTAAAATTATGAAAGTTAGCTGGATGTGGTGGCGTGCACCTGTAATCCCAACTACTTGGGAGGCTGAGATAGGAGAATTCCTTGAACCCAGGAGGTAGAGGTTGTATAGTGAGCTGAGATTACACCACTGCCCTCCAGCCTGGGTGACAGAGTAAGATGCTATCTCAAAAAAAAAAAAAAGATCTAATGACACAATGATGCTGATAAAGTGCTCACTGCAAACCTGGCCTGGCACAGAGGTGCCGTCACATTTACTGAAAGAATGAGTGAGCAGGTGAATGAATGAAACGAAAGTTTCAAGTGGTCTCTACCTCCCAGGGACCCTAGCTTTCCTTTGACAGTATTTATTGGAAGTGCCAGGGAGGGGTTCTCTTGGAAATTTAGTTTAACAAATGATGTGTCCCCATCTTGTATGTGCTTTCGTGTGTCCTTCCTGCTGTCTCTCCTGCCCTGTGGAAGCTCTGGGCAGCAGGCCTGCCTGCCTCACCCATGCGTCTCCCAGCACACACGCTGTTGTGCACGGCCAGCACACGTACCTCCCTGCTGATGACTCCTCCTGTTTCCTTTGTGACATTTTGGTGAGGTCTCTCCTGGTGCCAGGTTGTACCCAGGGCACTGAGCGTCTTTAGCTTCTGATTTTGTCTGCCCTGCACCTCCAAGTTCTTTCCTCAGGACCCCCCAATCTTGCTCATGGATGGAGCTCCCTTGGCCTGGTTGTCCTCCTCCTGGAGCTCCCCAGGGCTCCTCTTAGGGGTGCTCCCAGCCACAGGAGGCCCGCATCCTCTGCTTCATGGGCCAGGCTGGTGCCCACCCTTTGACCTGCGCAGCACCTGTGTTCCCGCATTGCTGCCTGAGCCCAGGGAGGCCAGCCCACCCTGCTTTCCTTATGAACACCTTGTGCCCTGTTTTGCTAACTGGGCCTGGAGAGGCTGGCTGCTCAGGACGTCGGAGGATGGCTGCTGGGTCCAGCAAGCCCGACACCAAGCAGGCGTCACATCCCTGCCGGCCAGGAGGTGGTGCTGTCCCCCGGTGTATGGCCCGAAGTGAAGGCGAGCACAGATTCCCCTGCTAGTCCGGAAAAGGCTGCCTTAAGATCAAGGATAAACCATAGATATTTGGGCCACTTATCTAGAAGGAAAAATAAAATAAACTCAGTGAGTTCAGGCCTCTATTCGGGTCCTGCACTCGAGCTTTGAGGACCCGTCTTAGAGTGAGGAAGGGGCTTCTTGGAGCCCTGCCTAGAAATCCTGTAGGAAAGGCTGGTGGGGCTGAGACCTAGGGCTGCTTTTCTGAGGGATGGAGACAGTGGCTCTGGGCTGTGCACAGTCCCTGCCTCTTGCCCTGTGCCCCTAGGAAGGTGACAGGGCCACCTGAGCCTCAGGTCCTCACCTGTGAAATGGAGGTGAAAGTCCAGGTGCCATGGTGTGATTGAGGGGCTGTAACTGAGCCTGTGAACGTGCACTGTGGCCCCAGCCTGCTGCCTGGGACGCCCCACTTCAACTGGGGTGTTGGTCCTGGCAGGTTGCTGTGATCAGAGACTGTGGGGGCTCTGAGATATGCCTGCCACTGAGAGGGACTTTGTTGAAGAATGCAGCCCTTTTGATTTCTAGGGGAAATGGGCCTGACGTTTCTGGAGCACCTGCTGTGTTCAGGGGCCAAGTGCACACAGATGAATACCTGACCCTGTCTCAGACTCAGAGGGATAAGTGTATCCTGCTCCCTCTGGAGTTTCTGGGGAACACGGGAAGAGTGTGGTCTTTTCTGTCCTGGGTGCATTGGAGGAACTGACTTTTGAGCTGGGTGTTGAAGGACAATTAGGATTTCTTTGGGGAAGTCATGTGGGAAGGGCATTTGAGCAGAGGGAACAGTCTTGGTGGAGGTGTGAAGGCAGGAAAGTGTCCTCTGTGGCTCAGTGGCTGTGGGGCAGCCAGGAGGAGGAGGACAGGCAGTGTGTGGTGGGTCCCTTGAGTGTGGCCATCACCCTAGGCCCATTAGTGTGGGGTGGGCTGTTGGGGAGAACTTTAGGCCAGAGCAAAGAAATCCCTTACAATGAGAAAGGAGCACAAACCGCACCGGTATCTGAAAAAGTGTGGAGGCCACTGCCAAGGTTCCGAGTGGCTTTTCTCAGAGCCCAGAGATTTCAGCCTCAAAGCACAGAAAGGGAAAGAATCCTAGGGTTCAGCAAACCTACTATTTATGTCTCTTCTCTTCCTGCTCCCCACCCCGTCCCTCCGCCTACTTTTTTGAGATGGGGTCTTGATCTGTTGTCCAGACTGGAGTGCAGTGGCATGATCTCAGTTCACTGCAGCCTCCACCTCCCAGGTTCAAGCCATTCTCTCGCCTCAGCCTCCTGAGTAGCTGGAATTACGGGTGCCCACCACTGTGCCCAGCCAATTTTTAATATTTTTATTAGAGAAAGCTTTCACCATGTTGGTCAGACTGGTTTCAAACTCTTGACCTCAAATGATCCACCTGCCTTGGCTTCCCAAAGTGCTGATTATAGGTGTGGGCCACCACCCCTGGCCTCCTGCTCCTTTCTTTTCATTTTAAGTTTTTTGTGGCGATGGAGTCTTGCTCTGTTAACCAGGCTGGAATGCAGTGGTGCAATCACAGTTCACTGCAGCCTCAGCCTCCTGGCCTCAGCCTCCCAAAGTGCTGGGAAGTACAGGCCTGAGTCACTGTGCCCGGCCATTGCCCCTTGGTTTCTTCCTCTGGTCTCAAGACTTGTGTGTTTTTACTTTTCCTCCTGCACCCTCTGCAGCTTCAGGCTTGAGCAGGAGACTTGCAGAGTGATCTTTGCTCTGGGTACCTGGGCCTGGGGCCTGGGGTACCTCTGTCCCTCGGACGCCCCAGTCTTATGTTCAGAGATCCACCCCTAGACTTCAGAGGCGGTCGTGGGAGGTGGTCTCAGGCCCCAGGCCCTTTCCCACGCCTCCTCTGAGCTTTCTCCCACTCACCTGCGCCCATCACCCCAGCAAGGTGAAGTTTGTAAAAGCCCCTTTTGAATCTCCCAGAGTTTTAACTGGAGGCCCATCTAAATCACTTCGAAGGCTGTTGGCTGAACTCAGTAAATAAACACAGGGAGCCCTGGGGTTGCTGTGACTTATGGTCGCTCTGTCATTTCCCCCCAGAATGTGTACCAGTGAACAGTGGCTGCCATTCTAAGGGGCTCTTTGACTCCGAACACACACAGTCCCCTCCTGGGTTGATTCCCTGCATGCTGGCATTTGGCTTTCTGTAGAGAGCCAGTGTCAGCCGTGGCCAGAGTTGATTCACTGCAGCAGGGACAGTGCCATGGTTGTCTGGGCTCAGTACCCAGGGGCGATGTGGCTGCCCCTCTGTATCCATGTGTAGGGCCGGAGGGATGCTGTTGGTAGGAGCACCCTTGAATTTAAATGCTTGGAGATGACAGAGGGCAAGACGACTGTCCCCAGTCACGAAACCATCTCACTGGATTGCCTCGGGGAGGGGCAGGGCTGAACATCCGCCTCGCCTCGCAGAACAACATTTTGGTTTTCACACTCAACACTGAAAAGTCATTAAATTGAAAGGAAACCTGTGCCCCACTCCCTCTGCAGTCACGCCAGCGCCGTCCCCAGGCACCTCACAGTGTAGCTTTTGTTCGGGGGTCCGGAGTGTAAAATTGGAGTGGCAGATTGTCGGCGTACACATTTAGAATTTCCTGGCTTTCATCAGTTGCGCCACTCAAATGACAATATTTAATCCCAAATGTTTCCTTCCCTTCCCCTATCCCCCCATTTCATAAGGCGGAGGACTTTACCCCCGCATTTACGAAGTAGACTTCCATTTCTTCAACCGTAATGAAAAGTATATTTATGACTTTTCCCCCTATGTATTTGCGATTATACAAACTCTCCTGAACATTTGAAGGGGCCTTTCTTAGGAGAAGTCAACTTCCTGATTTCGAGTTTAATATAACTCTCCTTTGCTGACTTCTCCGTTCCCACCATTCATTTCATAAGGACAAGTTCATGCACATTTTAATTCTGCGGTTGGATCTCACAGCAGCCATCTTATGCCATTTTATTCCACTGGATGTGGCTGGGGTGATGCTGCTCATTGATGAGTCAGGCACGGAGATGAGAGAATTTTAGCCGAATGGAAAACTTGAAGTTTTTGTTCCCTGGTCACTTTGTGTTATCCACTGTTTAGCAACCCGCCGAAAAGATTTTAAACCACATGTGCCACCTGGGTCTTCTGATAAACAGGCGCGTATGCATACAATCACGGTTTACATTTAGCGGTGTGCTGGAGAGTCTCTCGAGTAGCATTTCATATCAGAGAAAGCATGCGAGTGTGTGTACAGGAAGCGCTTTGGAGTGAGAAGCAGGTGTGACTCATGCTGTGTCGACCTCAGCGGGTTCCGATTCTCTGGTATCACTGGGTCCTGGGTTCTGACGCTCGAGTGGGTTCTTACACCCTGGTGGGTTCTGATACCTGGCTTAGACCCTGATGGGCTGATGGTCAGATTTGCGTATCCTGTGGCCAGGCTCCCGTGCCCAGTGGTTGAATCAGACACCCGTCTGGGTGCTGATGAGAAGGTGCTGGTGGATGTGGTCAGCCTCTCCCATCACCTGACCTCAAGGGAAGCAGATTACCCTGGACAGTGTGGGTGGGCCTCATCTAATCAGGTGAAGGCCTTAAGAGCAAACTCAGATTTTCCTGGGATGGATGAATTCTGCCTCAAGACCACAGCATCAGCTCCTGCCTGGGTTTCCCCCTGCCAGCCGGCCCTATCAATTTCAGACTTGCCAGCTTCCACAGCCATATGAGCAATTCCCAAAAGTTTGTCTCTCTCTACACACAAGTACGCACACATATTAAACCTCCTGTGAGTTCTGTTTCTCTGGAGAGCTGTGGCTGACACAGGCCGAGAGGAGCAAGGGTTTCAGGCTAGAACTGCCTAACAGTGGTCTCTGGCCACTGGGTGTCTGCGAAAATCAGAAATGTGCTTCTCCACACCTCTCTAGGTCTTCTAGGGATTTTGGATTGCTTTCCAGTACACGTGTTCATGTGTATGCATGTGTGTGGGCGGTGCCATGTGCATGTTCATTCAGGACACATGCCACTGCAGGTGAGTTCTCTGGTGGGCATACCCCCTTCAGTAGACACAGGCTGTAAGGCCCACAGTCACTGCCCTGGGCAGGATCCTGGGAGAGGGTGTCTCTGGGAGTGAACTTTTGAGTGGGCCATGATGACGTCTCATGGACCAAGGCTACATCAATGGTGGCAAGCCTGGATATCCACCAGGGGTGGCTGGCATGTATGTGGGCCAAATGCAGGTGTTGGGGGGCCATGCAGCCATATCACCATGTCCCCACCCAGCTCCTCAACATGTGAACTTGGACCTGAGCCAGCTGCTGACCCCTCACCCCCCAGTCTGCAGGAGTAAAAGGGGGTGGGGGATGAAATTAGTAGTTGACTCATCAGAGGGTGGGGAACGGGGGGTGGGGATGTGTTAATGCAGGTGATGCCCTCAGAAAGGTTCCCCACTTTGGGGACCACATAGGAAAAGTGCTTTCATTCTTAGGAGGACAAGCTCCTGCTTGGGGGTCGGGTGCAGTTGGGCTTATGATCCAGGCTGGCCCCTAACATGCTCTGTGGCTTTAGGGAAGGTCCTAAGCCTCTCTGAGGCTCATCTGTAGGAGGGAAGTGCAGAAACTGATATGTCTCATAAGCTTGTTGAGATGATTACTTTCCAAGAGGAAGAGGACCGTCCGGTGAGATGCCAGGCCTGGAGGGAGCTGTTGTTGGTGGCCTGCTGTGCTGGGCACTACTGTGTGTGCACACCTTGTCAGGGCCTAGCCAGGGCCAGGACAGTGGGGTACCCAGGTGTAAAATGAGGTGACACGTGTTCTCAGGCACCAACCCTGCATTACATGGCTCTGAGAGTGAGTGCCTCCTGGAATTCTGCACTCCTGGGTGCCTCTCTTGCTTCAGCCTAGTCTTGGCCCTGAGCGTTACCCCATGGAAATGCTGTAACAGTTTTGCAAGACCAGGGCATTGGCCCCATTGCAGATTAGGACAGAGGCTCAAAGAGATGGCAAATCTGACCCAAGCCCCCCACCCCCCACCTCCCGGGTTACTGAGATCTTGGAAGGTGTTGACTGCGCCTTATTTGTCTCATGCAGTTGCATACAGCCCCTGGTGTAGTGGGTGTCAGAGAGATGTTTGCATGTATTCAGTGAGTGAAAGGGAAGAGACAGGACTCAAACTCGTACGGTTTCACAGGAACACGGCCGTCTACTCCACCCTCCTGCCTTAGCAAAGCGCCCTTCGTGAGGCTGAGGAATTGGGCAGCCAGGACTCCCCAGGGCACCTTGTCATGGGGGGAAATCGTCTCCCACTGAGCAGTGAGTGCTGCTCCATGAGTGCCCTGAAACTGGGTTCAAACAAAACACCACATACTGTATGACTCCACTGGAATGAATCTAGAATAGGCAAAGCCACAGAGGCAGGAAGCTGGTGAGTGTTTGCTGGGGGCTGGGAGAGAGGGGCCAGGAAGTGGCTGCTCAGGGAATGGGCTTCCTTTTGGGATGATGAAAGTGCTCTACAGCTAGAGGGTGGCAGTGGTGTCACAGCTTTGTAAATGGGCTACATGCCATGGAATTCTGCATGTTAAAAATAGTTAAAATGGGCCAGGCGCGGTGGCTCACGCCTGTAATCCCAGCACTTTGGGAGGCCGAGGCCGGTGGATCACGAGGTCAAGAGATCGAGACCATCCTGGTCAACATGGTGAAACCCCGTCTCTACTAAAAATACAAAAAATTAGCTGGGCATGGTGGCGCGTGCCTGTAGTCCCAGCTACTCAGGAGGCTGAGGCAGGAGAATTGCCTGAACCCAGGAGGCGGAGGTTGCGGTGAGCCGAGATCGCGCCATTGCACTCCAGCCTGGGTAACAAGA
>CM052654.1:2443213-2464107 GCA_028533165.1 Leontopithecus rosalia
TCAAGAGATCGAGACCATCCTGGTCAACATGGTGAAACCCCGTCTCTACTAAAAATACAAAAAATTAGCTGGGCATGGTGGCGCGTGCCTGTAGTCCCAGCTACTCAGGAGGCTGAGGCAGGAGAATTGCCTGAACCCAGGAGGCGGAGGTTGCGGTGAGCCGAGATCGCGCCATTGCACTCCAGCCTGGGTAACAAGAACGAAACTCCGTCTCAAAAAAAAAAATAGTTAAAATGATAATTTTTTTTTGAGACAGGGTCTTACTCTGTCTGGCAGGCTGGAGTGCAGTGGTGTGATCATGGCTCATTGCAGGCTCAACCTCCCTGGGCTCAGGTGATCCTCCTGCCTTAGCCTCCAAGTAGCTGGGACAGGTGTGTGCCACTACATCCCCGGTCTTTTTTTTTCTTTCTTTCTTTGGTAGAGTTGGGGTTTCCCTGTGTTGTCCACGCTGGTCCTTTTTTTTTCTCTTTGTGAGACAGAGTTTCACTCTTATAGCCCAGGCTGGAGTGCAAATAGGATAATCTTGGTTAACTGCAACCTCCGCCTCCCTGGCTTAAGTGATTCTCCTGCCTCAGCCTCCTAAGTAGTGGAATTATAGATGCACCACCATGCCCAGCTAGTTTTTTGTATTTTTTTCTTTTTTGGTAAAGACAGGGTTTTGCCATGTTGCCCAGGCTGGTCTTGAACTCCTTATCTAAAGTGATCTGCCCACCTTGGCCTCCCAAAGTGCTGGGATTACAGGCATGAGCCACTGTGCCTGGCTCCAGGCCAGTCTTGAACTCTTGGGGTCAAGCAATCCACTCACCTTGGCCTCCCAAACTGCTGAGATTACAGGTGTGAACCACCATGTCCAGCCTAAATTTTGCATCTTATTTTATCACAGTAAAAACCCTGGAATCAACAGAACTCTTTGGGTGTAAGTGACAGAAACAAGATCCAGGCAGGGAAGTGAATGATTCCTGGAATGGAAGCTGAGGCTGAGCAACCAGACTACAGGAAGGGTCTCAGCAATGCCAGACTCCGTGACATCTCCACTCCTGCCTCATTTTCCTCCATCACCAGCTTCCTCAGGCCACTGACACCTCTGGAGCTGAGGGTGGCAGAGCGTGGTAGGGGCTTCTTTCAGAGCATGGCAGCTTCTGATGGACTCACATGGTTAGTTTGGGAGAAGCAATCACCAGAGGATAGCCCTGTGTGTCTGGGCTGGGGAGACCCAACATTTCAGAGCCACCAACCCTGCATCATTGGCTGACAGGTGGGTGGGCACCGTGTCGCCACTGTGTTCTGGGAAGAATCATTTCTCAGTGACATCTCAGCTTTCCATGGGAAGTCTCTGTCTGTGTTTTGTTCTGGCTCATTTAAAGCAACTATCATTTATCAAATATCCTCCCCTCCAAAGCCTCCTGGATGCCTATAAAGGCTTGGACCAGATGGCAGAATTCACCAAAGATAAAAAAGCCCCAACATGGGGATGCATTTGGAGTGGGAGAGGGGTGAGGAGGTACATGTGGCAAAGGGGTCACACATGGGAGAGTTGGGATGGGACAAAGAGAAGATGCTTTGAAGGTCCAGTTGAGCTGGGGGTTTTCCAGCTCCAGGAGGGTTTGTGCCAAGGCAAGACAATGGAATAGATCCCCACAAGAACAGAAACAGTCCTCACACCCAGAAGCTGCGAGTCTCCAGGGAAAACTGGGCAGTTGGTGGATAAATTGGGGCCCTGCAGACTTGGAGCTCTGCTCACCTGCCACGTGGTCCCAGGAATGTGTGGTGCGAGTGTGGGGTGTGGCTGTACCGGTTTGCAAATCTGCAGGTGCTTGTCTAACAATGGGTCTTGGTGGATGAGTCTGTTGCTGCTGGAATGTCTGTCTGCTCAGCTTTTGACTAAAAGTCAGTGGAAGATCTCCTTGCCTGATCCCCTAAAATAGTTTCACTCATTGTTCAGGAAAGAGATTGTAAGAGCTCTAAGGGAAACAAACAGAAAACCAACATTAAACATGAATAGTGTCCTAGGGGACATTTCCTTCCTAACCTTGATTATGGAATTAATCTGCTTTAGAAGGTCTTTGACTGGTGTGTGTGTATGTGTGTGTGTGTGTGTGTGTGTGTAAAGAAGTACTGAGAAGAAAATGTTCTTATTTATTGATTTATTTTGAGGCAGTCTCTCTCTGTCACCCAGGCTGGAGTGCTGTGGCCCAATCACGGTTGGCTGAGGCCTTGACTTCCAGTGATCTTCCCACCTCAGCCTCCTGGATAGCTGGTACCATAGGTGTATAGCACTATGCCTGGCTAATTTTTGCATTTTTTGGTAGAGATGGCATTTCGCCATGTTGCCCAGGCTGGTCTCGAACTCCTGGGCTCAAGAGATCCTTCTGCCTTGGCCTCCTAAAGCACTGGGATTACAGGCATGAGCCACTCACTGTGCCTGGCCTGTCATGAACTGATAAAGCCTTGTTGCTTGCCAGAGTTTCCTTGCTGTACCTTGGGGATGCTGCTCACTTGGGTAGAGAGGAGGGAAATTACTTTCTCTCTTACCTCTCCATTCTTCTTGTACAGATGCTTTGAAGGAATGAGGGAGAAGTGGGCCACTGCATTCTCGTTCCTGTAGGGCTCTGTGACAGGACTCGCCCCATCTGTATATTTTGAGCCTTTTATTATTAACCAAAGTGATTTTGATGGATAACGATACAAAGGCAAAGCTGGAAGGGCTTTGATTTCTAGCTTCGGCCCTATTCATTGATTCATTACTGATTATTGATTAATACATAATTATTCTTTATTTTAGTTGTCTTATCAGTTCCTCACTCCTAGAAGGTTGGAGGAGAGGAGGGTGTTGCACAAATTTCTTCTTGGAATTTTAAATCTTAGTTTCAAATTATGGGTCCTTAATGACCCTTTTTCTAATAACTCCTGAATTCTTGTACTTCAACAGAGGGTATTAATCACAAATGCATTTCTTTCTGATTTTTTTGGTGGGGGTGGAGTCTTTATTACTCTATAGATTGTTTTATAGATTATACACGCCATGCAGTAATGGATCTTCAAGGTCAAACATTCAAATAATTCCGAAGTTCAGAGAACCAGGTGATACCCTCTTTCCTCCCTAGATAATTAAAACCTGAACGGTTTAGATGACTCTTTCCTGGGCACTTCCACACGTGTATGGAGAGCAAGCCTTTTCTCATGGGTTGCCGCATCAGTAGGAAAATATCATACCTATTAATGGGTTCAGTGGCATTTCCCAGCCTCTGTTGTGTGTCAAATATAAAGCTGGGAGCTGCAGATAGAATAATGAACAAAAATGGTCCCCCCATTCCGCAGCTCACAGGCTCTAGGCATATAATGCTGGGACTTAGTTTTTCCCTTCCCATTTGACAAAATATCTAGGATTTCTCCCCATGTCTATCTGCCCTGTACTCTTTTTTTTTTTGAGATGGAGTTTTTTCCCTCTTGTTACCCGGGCTGGAGTGCAATGGTGCGATCTTGGCTCACCGCAACCTCTGCCTCCTGGGTTCAAGCAATTCTCCTGCCGCAGCCTACCGAGTACCTGGGACTACAGGTGTGCACCACCATGCCCAGCTAATTTTTTGTATTTTTAGTAGAGACGGGGTTTCACCACGTTGACCAGGATGGTCTTGATCTCTTGACCTCGTGATCCACCCGCCTCGGCCTCCCAAAGTGCTGGGATTACAGGCGTGAGCCATTGCGCCCGGCCTGCCCTGTACTCTTTGTTGTTGTTGTTGAGATGGAGTCTCGCTCCTGTCTTGCAGGCTGGAGTGCAGTGGAGTGATCTCTGCTCACTGCAACCTCCACCTCCCAGGTTCAAGCGATTCTCCTTCCTCAGCCTCCCAAGTAGCTGGGACTACAAGTGTGTGCCACATGCCCAGATAATCTTTGTATTTTTAGTAGAGACGGGGTTTGGTCATGTTGGCCAGGCTGGTCTAAAACTTCTGACCTCGGATGATCCACCCGCCTCCACCTCCCAAAGTGCTTGGATTAGAGATGTGAGCCACTGTGCCCGGCCTGCCCTGTACTTTTTTATGTGCAGAGGTAACAGTGAATTTTGATGGACACCAAATTGGCTTCCGACTGATTTGCCATTATTAAAAAGCATTATTAAGAAGCAGTGGAAGTCTTTGTTTAGATCTCTTTGAGAACCTGAGTGTTTGATAAGATTTAAGGATTTTGTTGATGGCAGGACACAATACCCTGATGATATTACTTACAGCTGCAAATGGGAGTGGTTTTTCAGGCAGGGCCACGCAGGAGGCTGCACCCAGGGATGAGTAACAGCGAGCAGTGGTGGCCAGCAACTTATGTGTGGTCAGTGGAGTGGACTTAACCAGGTTTTTTGGGCTCCTGTGGACTAATTTGAAAAGTTTCATGGGCTTCAGAGCATAGGGCTGTCCCCAGCTGTCAGGTACCTGGCCCTTGGGAGATAGGTAAGGTGTGTAGGGGCTCAGGGCATGAGCCCTGATAGGGAGTGGACAGGACGTGGGCTTGTTCAAGCGGGGACTTGACAGCATCTCGAACTGGGTCAGGACAGGATTTTTATTTTATTTTACTAAAAAAAAAATTATTTATTTATTTATTTTTGAGATGGAGTTCACTCTGTCACTCAGACTGAAGTGCAGTGGCACGGTCTTGGGCCACTGCAACCTCCGCCTCCTGGATTCAAGCAATTCTTGTGCCTCAGTCTCCCAAGTAGCTGGGATTAAGGTGTGCCCCACTACACCTGGCTAATATTTGTATTTTGAGTAGAGACAGGCTGGTCTTAAACTCCTGAGTGCAAGTGATTTGTGTGCCTCGGCCTCCCAAAGTGCTGGGATTATAGGCATTAGCCACTGCACCCGGACGGGACAGGATTCTACGAGAACACTGTATTACACCTAGCCAAGGGACAGTAGACTTTAAGTCAGTCTCAAGCAGGGGGATCACTGCCTAGATTTCTTTCTTTTTCTTTGAAATGAAAGGTCTTACATATTTCTTACTGGGTTCGTTGAACCCAGCCAATGAACACATTCATAACAGATTCAGAGAAAAAGAGAATATTTCCAATAAAACACATCCGACTCTCCAGATAGTGGTGACATTTTCAGCTTGATGTGATAATATGATTGTGACCTTCAGACAGCGTAAATATGTGTGCCATCTCATGTGCAATTCCTTATAAGCCCAGCTTGGTTCTTCTCCAATGTCTCCTTTTGGAGTTGTAACTGATTTTATTACCAGTTTTCATCTGAATCACTGGGAAATGGGACAATTTTGCTTCTGTTTCTTGGCCAGGAATCACTTAATTCTGAAAGTCTTGTGAGAAGACATGGCGAGAAGCAGAGTCAAGCACATGCTGTGATGGCAGAGAAAGGAACGGGGGGCGGTGGTGGGGAGCTCCTGCATAGATTTCTGAGACTGACCTTCTTTCCTACGAAGCTTTACCTTCTACCCTCACAGGCAGCGAGAGACAAGTGGTGTATTTGGGTCATTCCCGGGCATGAATGCCAAAAAAAGGGAACGAACAAATCCATTTTCTGGGTAAGAACAATAATAGCTCCCATTTGAATATTGCATAACCGTTTATAAAACATCTTCAAGTACAAGGTTTCACTGAATCTTCACTGCAAACCTGTAAGTGGGTAAGGCTATTTCTATCACTGAACAGATAAGGAAATGGAGGCTCAGAGATTCAGGAAACTGGCCCAGGGTCACACAGCTCAGAAGTGGAGGGTGAGGCCTTGAATTGGGGTTTTGTGGGGCTTTATCCATGACCTTTCAGTTTCAGCCATCATGGGTTGTGGCTTCTCTGCTCCATGTTTGATCTTTGCCCCACGTGGGTATCTCTGACCATCTCCATGAGTCTGAAGAACATGAGCACGGTCATATATTACAACCACAGTCTTCAACAGAAAGTGCTGTCTCTCCGCTTCATGCTTGTGGTTATTTTATGACTGAAACAAGGACACTTTCCTATTCTAGGGGTGCTAAGCCATGGCGACCTTGAAAGGTTATAATATCACAGTATGAACAATTTCCGAACGTCCCTTGTAAATGTCCACCACGGTGCTAACGCCTGGAGAAGTGAAGAAGGTTCCAGAGGAGGAAGGACACCCTTTGAATCGTTTTGTCAGGCACATGTCACTCTACTTGGATTATTTTTCTTGAAGGCGAACACTTTTCAATCGTCCGAGGCAGGGGTCTGTCACTTTCAAGTGCACTTGATGTGTTGCTGTTTTAAAAATTAAATACCCAGAGTTTGCAGAATGGACACAGCCTTTCAGTTTTTTAATTTAGGGTTTAAAAAGTGCTTTCACTCTGTAATCCCTGGGGGGACAGGAAAGGCTGTTTGCTCCAGTCCTTGGCCTCCAGGGAATCTGGCCAGACCACCTACGGGAAATTAGCCTCCAGCACTCGGCTTAGCTGGGAGGTGACAGCAGCCCCTCTCTCCACTGTGGCTCTGCAGTCCGAGCTACGTCATCTAATCTTTCAAGATACTTTTCTCTGGAGAGGCAGGGAGCTGAGTAACTAAACAGACACAACGCTGCTAATCCCCTTTTCCTGAGGCTGAAGGGTTTAACTCCTTGCCTTCTGTGTTAAGACAGTGAGCTCAAAATGGGCTTTTGGGATTGACATCAGAATTTTTTACAGAGCACTTGGTTTCGTGCTCTTTGTGCAAATGGAATAGTCAGAGCTGACACTCCTCAATTTCCCTGGACCCACTGTGTGTCTGGTACTGCTCTAAGTGCTTCAAATAGAGCAACTTGGTTACTCCTACCTCGAGAAGTGGGCACTATTATAATGCAGAGGTGTTAAGTAACTTGCTTAAGGTCGCACAGTGGCGAGTGGATTCCAGGCCAGGCCACTCATGCGAGTCTGTGCTCGGCAACCCTGTACTCCTCGTTAAATAGGAAGAGCTCCCAGAATGGCCCTGCACTGTCCACTACTCAGTTACCTTTCTTTCACTGATTCATTCATTTAGTTACTCAGTTTGCATTCAGCACCTGCAGTATGCAAATGCCAAGATGGTTTCGACGGAGGTACTCACAGTCTTCCCAGGAGCTAACAGCCAGCTGTGGAAATGAATAAATCCATAAATAATTATGCTGCAGAGGGCAGAGGGCACCAACAGCTGTGCTGGAGCCAGCAGAGCAAGGGGAACATTTAGCCCAGAGGAAGCAGGAGAGTCGGGGAAGGCTTTTCTGTGGGGTCAGGAGGTGTGAGACCTGGCACATGCCAGGAGCGGGTGATGGGGTGTATTCAGAGCAGTGCACTCTGGGAAACTCCCTGGGCCCAGCTGGTATTGCCCCCTCGCTTGGAAGCTGCTGATCAGCATGGGGCATACAAGAGGGAGCAGAGCCAAGGCAGAGAGGAGCCTATGTTTTATTAGCTTTGCATGGGCAGGGTCTTAATCAGACTCTCTTGAAAAAGCAGGCCAAGTGAAGGATTTCACCTGACCTTATGTCAGTGTCTTTGGAGCCAGCATATACAGGTGGTGTATGGTACAGAGGGGTCCCTCCTGACACCATAGGATGTAGGGCTCTGTTTCTGTTTATCTAAGTATGCACAGACTGCTGCTGACAAAGCCTTCTCTAGACAGCTCAGAAGCTTTTGCTGTGAGGCTCAGCCGGCTTCATTTCCCTCCTCCTAGAAGACTCAGGGCTCTAATAAAGCCCCTCCCCACTCCAGGACACAGGCTAGGGGCAGGTTCTCGACCCTCATCCATCACAATGCATCTACTCACTCGTGTGGGATGTGAGTGGGTTCCAGCTGGTTCCATCCCGGTGGCGGCAGACAAACCATCCTTGCATTCTCTCTCCATGGTCCCAGTCTGGGGCGGCATGGGGAGGGACCCTGGTGGAATGCTCCTCTCTTCAAGCTCAGGCCGAGATGTTTTCCTTTGGCTTGGCAGAGCTAATGCTGAAAGCCCCTCTCAGCCTGCTGGGTTCAGAGGCCAACAGGCTCTGCAACGGGGGAGCACAAAGATATTTGCAACTGAAAGTTGCTGTGTGTTGTTTTGAAAGGTGCAAAATATTGAAATAATTACTTCCAAACTTGGAGACCACTTTTCTCCCCCTTGCCTGAGCTGGAGGCCCCTCCTTCCATTTTGCTTTCCCCCTGCTTGATTCCCTTCCCCATCTTTGCAGACCCTTTCTTCCACCTGGTTTCTCCTTTGCTCCCCTCCCTCCCACTTGGAACTTGGAATGATTTCTAAGGGTGCTTCATTAACAACTTGGATTTCTCTTGACTACTTCTTTCTTCTCTTATTTGTTTTCACTGTTTCTCTTAAATAACCATGTGGAGGGGGCCCTGTTTGTTTTTCTTGCCTGGTGTCTCCCTGCCAGTCAGTTCTTCACCAAACAAAGGCTTTGTGAGTCCCCAGGGCTTGCCAAGATGAGAGGGAAGGAAAGAGCTTTTCCTAGAGGAGAGGATTCCATCAGACACACCTGGGGAAAGGGCCCATTTGGACGCGCTCTTTTCCAGGTGGTGGAGCTGGCTGAACAGCTGTCATGTATAGATCAGGAAGCTGGGGGGCCAGTTGCCAAAGGTCACACAGTACATGATGCAAGACATGGTCTGTCTACCCCAGCACCGTCCAATAGAAACATAATATATTCCACATGTGTGATTTAAACTTTTTCAGCAGCCACATTCTAAAGAGTGAAAATGAAATTAAATTTATTTAGTTAGTTAGTTAGTTATTTAGCGACAGAGTCTTGCTCTGTCACCCAGGCTGGAGTGCAGTGGCATGATCTTGGCTCACTGCAACCTCCACTTCCTGGTTCAAGTGATTCTCCTGCTTCAGCCTCCTGAGTAGCTGAAATTACAGGTGCCTGCCGCCATGTCCAGCTAATTTTTGTATTTTTTAGTAGAGATGGGGTTTCACCGTGTTGCTCAGGCTGGTCTCAAACTCCTGGCCTCAAGTAATCTGCCCACCTCAGCCTCCCAAAGAGCTGGGATTATAGGCATGAGCTACTGTGCCTGGCCGAAATTAATTTTAATAATATATTTTATTTAACTCTTTATATAGAAAATATTATCCTTTCCACATGTAACCAACAATAGAATATTAATGAAATATTTACATTCTCTTTATCATATGAAGCCTTTGAAATCCAGTGTGTAACTTACTCTGAAGGTGTCTTAGTTCCAGCCATGTTACCAGTGCTCTGAAATCACAGCACGAATGATTTTCCGCATCACAGTGTTTACAATGCCTTCTGTGCCCCTCATCCTTAGTTCCCATGGAAGTCTATGTCTGTGTGGCTTAGTGGGGCTGGTGTTGACGCCAGGGCTGGACAGTACCATCTGAATCCTGCACCCCCTCTCGGTGGGTTGGAGCTCTTTGAATCTCAGCCATGTGCTTTCCCTTTTTCTCTTACAACCTCCACAGTTCTGCAATGGGCCTCTCTCTTTTACAAACGAGGTAACTGAGGCTCAGAGAGGAAGAGTTGCTGATTCACCCAAGGTCACACAGTATGTGGCAAGGTAGGGACAGAAAAAAAAAAGCTCTTCCGTCCCAGGTCACCTGACAGTAAGTCCTGCCCTCCTGATGACGTGCTTTGCAGTATCAGACCCTAGAAGCTTTATGGGGTTGCCTGACGCCCTTTGCATCCCCTTCTGAGACATTCTGGGCTTCCCAGGCTCAGGATGAGCAGCAGAACTTAGCCTTCCACTGAGGGCCAGCTTTCGCCAAGCCCTGGAGGTGGTCGTCCAGCTTCTCCTGTGCCCAGTCTCAGGGCATGCCCTGGCAGGCTGGTGGGGATAGTGCATGAGAATGCACCAGGGTATCAGATCTCTCCTCACGGGAGCAGTTACTATAGAATGGGTCACTGGCAGGTCACAGTGGCTCACACCTGTAATCCCAGTATGTTGGGAGACTGAGGCAGGATGATCCCTTGAACTCACGAGTTTGAGACCAGCCTGAGCAACATGGCAAGACCCATCTCTATAAAAAAATACAAAAATAAGCTGGACATGGTGGCACACACCTATAGTTCCAGCTCTTTGGGAGGCTGAGCTGGGAAGATCACTTGAGCCCAGGAAGTCGAGGCTGCAGTGAGCCATGATTATGCCACTGCACTCCAGTCTGGGCAAGCGAGCAAGACCCTGTCTCAAAAAAAAAAAAAAAAAAAAAGAAAAGAATGGGTAATCATCTAATGAGAGAATCTAACATTTATGGAGTGGGTACTGTGCACCATGAACTGGGCAGGAAAGTATACACCTCCTGACATGGCCTGTCTTTGATGCGTTCTGCCTGCAGTCTGGGAGCTGGCACAGGATACCTCTGTGGAGTGTGTGCATCATGTCATGTCTGTGTAAAACCAGCCAGGATGGTGGCATTCACACCACACCAACTGGCAAACGCTGTGAATCAGGGTTCTTCCCTGAACTGAAGAGCTGGCTGTTAGACACTGGCCTGCATATCACTGTGTCTTCCCAGAGTAGGATCAGCTGAGCCTGTAGGTTTTGTGGAAAGCTGAAGCAGTGTGACAAGTTCAGGTTCAACATAAAGCCTGCCTATGACCATTTCAAGGTATTTTTTTAGATTGAGAAGGTAAAATTAATTTCAGACCCTTTCCCTGTCAAGGACAAATTAAAAAAAGTAGTCATGGAAGGTCTTAGTTTTTCACTTTTATTTGCCTAGAGTGACCCTGGTTTTTTATTTTCTCGAGAACTTTATTATATATTTTAATAGCAGAAAATATTACTTTGGAACAATGGGGAAATATTGAAAGCATATCGTAAAAATAGTAAGTTGTCCTTAGAGGCAAATTTGCACACATGTGGATTAGTAGTTTTATAAAATGTATAATGTAACTGTATTTTTTGATGCTAATTAAATACACCTGTCACTGAAAAACTTTTTAAATAAAGAGATTAGTCCTTTATGTGAACTCACTTTATCTACGTTTCTAAATTTGGAAAACAAGAAAATGGGAAGATACAATGAGAGAAAAACCGGTGAAGACATTACTTTTCTAATGAGCTTCAACATCATCTTTAGAATCGGAGAATTCTGCTTGCACATATTGTTTTCTTTCTAGTCATTTATTGAACAAATACCTGAGTCAGACTCTGTCCTGGGAACTGGGGAAACCCCAGAGAATGAGACCAGTGTGGTCCCAGCTCACATGAGCCTGAGTCGAGGAGGGGAGATAGACAAATGCTGTAGGACCACAATGTGGTTAGAATTATAAGGGGGAAGGTGCAGGTGCGTGGGAGTCTGTGAAAAGGAGCCTTAGGCTAGTAGAGGGTGAGATTGGTGTCTGAGCCCTGGGAAGTTGTCCCTGGAAGGTCATGCTGATGCTGAGACCAGAGGAAGGAAGGAGATGGCTGGTGAAGAGCAGAGGAATGGATGTTGCAGGTCAGGGGAACAGCCTGTGCCAGTAGGAGGGATAGCGTGTGCAAAGGCCCTGAGGCTGGAAGGCGCTGTGAGTTTGACTCAGGTCTTCCCCAGATGTAAGGTGATGGAGAAAGCCCCCCACCATGGGAGGCCCCAGCTGTGGAAGGAGGCATATTCTTCAGTACCCCATTCACACCCAGCTGCCCAGCAGTGGGGCTCTGTGCCATGGTTTTCTGTGTTGTTAGATGCCAAGTTTTCATCCCAGAAGGAAGACTTGGAACTGGGTGTGTGGAGAATCCTGGGAGCAGCATAGAGAGAGGGCGTCTTCCCGTGACAGCCTCTCCTCCTCTCCTGTGAGCACCATGAACCACTGGCAGGGGTCTTCCTCCACTGGGCAATGCCTGGCTCTGGGTGTCTGCTATGCTGTGCAGATCCAGGCACACAGATGTAGCTTGGTGGTTGTGGCACATTCTGTTACTTCTTTACCCACTACCCATCTGTCCTTTTCCTTTCTACCAGAACTGTGCCTTAGTCAAGGCACCCAGACCCACTGGTGGAACATGGTATAGTTTGGTCCCCAGTCAAACCTCATATCAAACTGTAGTCCTCAGTGTTGGAGGAGGGGCCTGGTGGGAGGAGACTGGATCACAGGGGCAGACGTCCCCCTCGCTGTTCTCGTGATAGTGAGTTCTCATGAAATCTTGTTGTTTGAAAGTGTGTAGTACCTCCCTCTGGTCTCTGTCTCCTGCTGCCATGTGTAGATGTGCCTGCTTTCCTTTTGTCCTTCCGCCATGACTGTAAGTTTCCTGAGGCCTCCCCAGTCATGCTTCCTATACAGCCTGTGGAACTGTGATCAGTTCAACCCCTTTTCTTCATAAATTGCCCAGTCTCAGGTAGTTTCTTACAGCAATGTGAGAACAAGCTAATACAGACCATGACCTGTCTGACACTGCAGCCCCCATTCATAAATGAAGTTTTATTGGAATGCAGCCACCCCCATTCATTGAGGGGTTGTCTGTGTCTGCTTTTGCATTACAGCAACAGGGATGAGTAGTTCCTGTTTGGTTGTTTGCTTAATTTGGAAAGGAGAGCTTTATTTCTCATAAAGGATTGCAGCCTGCATGGTGGCCATTCTGACGGGCTGGGAAGCAGAAACAGATACTCCGAGGGAGGGGAAAAGGGAACAGGAATTTATGCAGAGCAGGGAGGTCAAATATACATGTTCAATAAGCTATAGGAGGAGTCATGAATATTTATGAACGGAGAAACACACACATACACAGTTGAGCTTCATGCTCCTTCATGGGTCCCATGTATAAAAAATGGTGGCCTTGGCATAATCTGAGGGTGGGGTTTTCAGTGTTCTGATATCAAGGGTGAAACAGAGGACAGGAAAACCCTCACTGTGCATCCTCCACACACTGGCCAGAACCACTCCGTCGTTGGTGGTCTCTTATCAGGCAAAAAGGAGGGGCAGTGTCAGGTGGTAGGTTGATGTCAGTGGTGGAGGCCTTTGCAAGGACTGCTTTCTGTTTAGCCCTTAGGGGAGAAAGTGTGGTCATGGCTGGTGAGGGAGGGGTATAATGAGTGTGTCTGATCCCCTCCTCATTCCACCATGGGTGAGAACTCAAGGATGAGTAGTTTTGATGGAGATGTTTACTTCCTCATGGGGTCCAGGGTTGAGTAGTTTTGACGGAGATGTTTACTTCCTCTTCCCAAGTACGATTGTTATTTATTTATTTATTTATTTTTTGAGATGTGGTCTTGCTCCGTTGTCTAGGCTGAAGTGCGGTGGCACGATCATGGCCCATGGCAGCCTGGAATTCCTGGGCTCGAGTGATCCTCGCGCCTTGGTCTCCCAAAGTGCTGGTACCACAGGGCTTAGCTAGCGCGACCAACCTCCAATTATTTTGAAGGCCCACAAAGTTCTACCAGCTGGTCCTGCATGAAAAAGTTTGCTGCCCTTGGTCTAAGTCAACCATAACGATCCTGTTCTCGGATTTCCCGGTGTCCCTGGTGGCCGGTGGGCAGACTTGGAGTGCGAAACACTGAATGAGTTCAGTAGCTTCACTGAGTCTTCATCTGAATCTGTACGCAGTCTGCGTATGTTGTTTTACATAATCTTCACGATGGCTAGTGAGGCAGGATTATTGTTAACTGGGAGCTGAGGAACAGGAGGAATACAGAGGCCCTGTAACCCACCTGAGATCACACAGCTTGTGAATGGTAGCTGGGATTTTTTTTTTTTTTTTTTGAGACAAGGACTTGCTCTCTTGCTCAGGCTGGCATGGGGCGGTGCAGTCTCGCCTCACTGCAACCTCTGCCTCCTGGGTTCAAGTGATTCTCCTGCCTCAGCCTTTCAAGTAGCTGTGACTATAGGTGCATGCCACCACACCTGGCTAATTTTTGTATTTTTAGTAGAGATGGGGTTTCACCATGTTGGCCACGATGGTCTCAAACTCCTGACCTCAAGTGGTCTGCCTGCCTTGGCCTCCCACAGTGCTGGGATTACAGGCATGACCTACTCTGCCTGGCTGGCAGCTGGGATTCAAATCCTGCCTAGTTCCTGAGTCAAGGTCTTAACCTCAGAACCCTGGAGTTGATGGCTGGGGGCAGTGGGCAGGGAGGTCACAGTACGGATTCCTACTGATCTTTGATAGGAATTAGGATTCATGTTTAAAGAATGAGTTTGCCTAGGTTCCTGTTCCTGACCCGTCATGGAAGATCCATGTAGCATGGAGTAGGGGTTAATCTCAGGGGCTTCAGATCTAACCACCTGGGTTGAAATCCTAGTTCTACTGCTTACTGAGCCTCAGTCTCCCTATCTGTTGAATAGGGAAATAACATCAGGAGCTCACAGGGCTCCTGAAAGGGTTAGGCGGCTGATAATAGGATGAACACTTGGTATGAAGTGAGTGCCCAGTAAAACCAGACAGGACCATCCACTCAAAACCAGCCTCTGCCAAAGAGAAAAATACAAGCTTAAACTCAACCATTTGCTGAGTCATTTATTAGGTAAGTGCAAAAGTAAAGGTAATAATGGTTTAAAAACTAATTGGAGGCTGGGTGTGGTGGCTCACATGTGTAATCCCAGCACTTTGGGAAGCTGAGGTGGGCGGATCACTTGAGGCTGGGAGTTGGAGACGGCACCACTGCACTCCAGCCTGGGTGATGCAGCAAGAACCCATCTCTTAAAGGAAAAAAAAAAAGACAAAAAAAAAATTGGGGAGGAGAAAGTAAAAACCATCGCATGGAGTCCGGTGTGGGGTAAACCCTTGTGTTACTCCCAGTTTTATCAGGTTTTTCTTTTTTTTTGAGACACAGTCTCACTTTGTTACTAGGTTGGAGTACACTGGTGCAATCATAGATCACTACAGCCTCAACCTCCTGGGCTCAAGAGATCCTCCAACCTCAGCCTCCTGAATAGTTGGAACTACAGGCATGTGCCACCCTGCGCAGCTGATTTTTATATTTTTTGTGGAGATGGGGTTTTGCCATATTGCCCAGGCTAGTCTTGAGCCCCTGGGCTCGAGCATTCCTCCTGCCTCAGCCTCCCAAGGTGCTGGGATTACAGGCATGAGCCACCACACCTGGTCCCCAGTTTATCTTTTAAAAAAATTTTAAACTTTTCCTGGCTTTCCCACCTCACACACCAATCCGAGCTTGTCTGGTGCATTTTGATAAGAGGGGTGCTTTGTTACTCTGCAGAGGAAATTGAGGCTCAGGAAGTAACATTCTCTAACTGGCAGTCTTTAATCTGTGAGTGGCAGGTGGGTACTGTGTGTGGAGTCTCGACCTTGCCATCTGTGCCCACAGAGGACAGCAGGTGGGCGCTATGTGGCCAGTCCCAGCCCCACCAGCAGAATCCACAATGATTTTTAATTCTTTCTGCAAAGAAGTGTAAAGCCAGGCCTGAGTCACCTGCCCATGACCACAGGGGGAGTTAAATCTGAGCCCAGAGCAGCACTGGGAGCCACCGGCTTTGTGGTGTGAGGCCAAGGTTACCAGCTCAGGCCTCATGTTTTTGGCCTATGAATTTCTATGGAGTCTGTTAATAAGCAAATGGATCTGTTAAAGTGAAAACGCTTAGAGGCAGGGAATTTAATTACTCAATGACTTTTTCTTTTCTATTACTGAAATTAATTAAAAAATAATTTTGAAATGTATGGCTGACACTTTGCCAGGAACATACCATGTGTAAAATTATTCCTCTCTATGTCACGTATTCATAAATTCATATTCATGAATTCATGTATTCAGACTGGTCACCTGTTTCCATAGGTCATTTGGAGCCAAACTTCAGGGATTATTTTTCCAAACAAATTAAGATTTGTGACTTTTCTTTGGGGTAATAAAATCCTGATTGACATCTATCTATCTGGTATGTATGTATGAATGTGCACATATGTACTCTTTATGCATAAGTATATACATTCCAATTATCTTGACATCTTCACATAGTTTTCTTTTTTAATTTAAATTTAAATTTAATTTTTCTTTTTTTTTTTGAGACGGAGTTTTGCTCTTGTTACCCAGGCTGGAGTGCAATGGTGCAATCTCGGCTCATGGCAACCTCCGCCACCTGGGTTCAGGCAATTCTCCTGCCTCAGCCTCCTGAGTAGCTGGGATTACAGACACGTGCCACCATGCCCAGCTAATTTTTTGTATTTTTAGTAGAGACAGGGTTTCACCATGTTGACCAGGATGGTCTCGATCTCTTGACCTCGTGATCCACCTGCTTCGGCCTCCCAAAGTGCTGGTATTACAGGTGTGAGCCACCGCGCCCGGCCTCTTAATTTTAATTTTTATTTTTTTATCAGCATGAGCTTGCTGACCTTTTAAAAAATCCCTCTGAGGAAGGTCGTATGCTCCCTGTGCTCCAGTGAGACCCTGCATCTGGGGGAGGCTGAGTGAGCTGCTCATGGTCAGGTTCAGGGGCTGAGCCAGATCTGAATCCACATGCTTCACCACTGCTACTGGGCCTCCTGTTTGTTTACAAGTTTGCATTTTATTTTTTAATTAATTTTTTTTTTTAAGACTGGGTCTCACTTTGTCACCCAAGACTGGAGAGCAATGGCATGATCGCAGCTCACTGCCTCCTCCATCTTCCAGGCTTAAGCAATCCTCCTGCCATAACCTCAGGAGTAGCTGAAGCTACAGGTATGTGCCACCATGCCCGCCAAATTAGAGAAAAACTTTTTTTCATTGAGATGGGGGTCTCACTATGTTACCCAGGCTGGTCTCAAACTCCTGGCCTCAAGTGATCCTCCCGTCTTGGCCTCCCAAAGTATTGGGATTACAGGCATGAGTCGCTGCACCGGGCCCAGCTTTGCATTTTATGGAACGATTGAGGGTGCTATGTGATTTCAGCCATGAGGAGGGTCCTTCCCAGATGGCACTGCAGTAACAGAACAAGGCACCTGCTCAGCTGGACTAGGCCCCTCAGGTGGGGTCCTTCTTCTGAGTCGAGGTGGCAGTGTCTGCGCATATCAGGGGTCCTTCTTCCGAGCTAAGGTGCCTCCTCCTTCCCTTCCTTTCTCCTGAGCTTTTCAGGCACAAATGCATCAACCAGACAAGCAAGGGCCAGAGAGGGAAACATGTAAAAGGGAAGAAGGAAAAACTGGCCCTCTCTGCCTGCCTGCAAGAGGGAGAAGGTGCCACTCTGTGGTTTTGTGGTGCAGGGAGGGGGTGTGAGAACACCAACCTGGTGTGAGGCTCAGTGTGGAAGGACGTGCCAGGAGGAGCAGGTGACCTCCTTTCACCACTGTTTCAAGACCCCCCAAATCCACCTCAAGGAGGACCCCCTGTATTGTTCCGTAAAATACTGAACTGACCTCCTCTGAGAATCCACCCGCTCAGCACATAATTATCGAGGCCCACTTGGTGCCAGGCTTGTGGGGCCCAGCAGTGACCACAGCAACCTCCAGCCCTATTCCTGTGGACCCCTGATCCTCAGCCAACAACCCCTATGGTGTGGATTCATGTCCCGTGGCTGCAGAAACGGGGGGCTTAGAATAACATGAATCTATTCTCTCACAGTTCAGAAAGCCAGAAGTCACATTTTAAGGTGTCACATGTCCTCTGAAACCTGTGGGGAAAATCTGATCTGTGCCCTTTTCTCGGCTTCTTGTGTGGCCAGCAGTCCTTGATGCTCCTTGGGTGGTGGCTGCATCACTCAAGGCCTGGCTCTGTCTCTGTCTCCATGCAGCATCTCCCCGGTGTCCTCTCTTACGAGGACAGCAGTCATTAGATGCAGGCCTACCCTCCTCCAGTATGACCTTGTCTTCACTGGATCACATCTGCAGAGACCCTCTTCCAAATAAGTCACATCGGGTACCAGGGGTTTAGGACTTGGGCATATCTCTGGGGACATGATTAAGCCCACTGATGGAGAAAATAAAGTAACAGAGCAAGGCACCTGCTGAGCTGGGCTGGGCCCCCCAGGCAGGATCCAAGCAGGGAGACAGTGCCAGGTTTGGAGCGGAGCATGATTTTGGGAGCAGGACTGCTCCAAACATCTGCATGGTGTGGCTGAGGCACCAGCTTCTTCACGTCTGTGGCCTTAAGGTCCAGGACAGCAGTGACCCACCTGCTTCTGACCCCATGACTGCTGCTACCCATCTCCATCCCCTTTTCATTTTATTTTTTCCCTTTGAAGCTGCGATGAATGCCCCCACGGGTGTCATTTGGTCACCAAGAACGCCCCTCTGCCTCCCACTTTTTTGCCCCTTCTCTGTGCCCCAACTCTTGTCTGGCTTTGCAGGCCAGAGCTGTTTTCAGCCTGGGCTTCAGGTGAGAAGCTGACACATTTCCACTAAAGCTGCCTCATAAAAGCTGGAAATATATTGAGCAAAGGATTCCATCTCTTGCCCTCCGCCAGCGGCAGTGTGTACCCAGCTTTCATTCCTGGCCATGTACTCCAGGGAGGTAGCACTGCAAACCATGTTTCTGAATAAATGTTTGCTCTGTATAATTTTCCTTTGGTGTAAAGCATTGCGAGCACATGGCAAGAAAGGTAGAAATAAGACCAGTCTAAGTGCACCAAGGCAGTGAATCTACCAGTCTGAGGAAAGAGGAAAGAGGGCGGACACTGAAGCGGTGAGGTTCAGTGGGGCAAACTGTGGCTGCTTTGGATGTCCCTTGAAGTTTCTTGTCCTTGCCCTGGAGCTGTGAAACAGGGCACACCAGGATGTATTTTAGGAGAGTGGAGGGAGCGACACATTTGTCCAGTTTCCCCTGTGCCTATTTGTTACAAATGTTTCAGATAAATTTTTCACTTGTTAATGCTCCTTTTGTTTGAGATCAGGAACTCTCAGATTTTATTTTTTTGTGTTAGCAGATGGTTTACTAGAACAGTTTGTAATTTGTAGAAAAATGAAGCCGACAATGGAGTTCCCTTGCGCCCCCTCACCCCAGCCTTCCATATTGTTACCATCTTGCATTACTGTGGTATATGTGTGACAGGTGATGAGCCAGCACTGACACATTGTCATTGAATGAAGTGCATAGTTTACGCGAGGCTTCCTTCTGTGTTGAACGTGGGTTTGGACGCATGCATCTTGATACATCTCCAACATCATAGTATCCACAAAGGAGTTGTACAGCTCTAAACATCCTCTGCACTCTGCCTATTCATCCCTCCCCTGTTCCCTTGCACTCTGCCAACACTGATTTTTTTTTTTTTAAGTTGGAGTCTCACTCTATCACCCAGGCTGGAGTGCAGTGGTGTGATCTCTGCTCACTGCAACCTCCACCTCCTGGGTTCAAGTGATTCTCCTGCCTCAGCCTCCTGAGTAGCTGGGATTACAGGCATATGCCACCATGTCCAGCTAATTTTGTATTTTTAGTACAGATGGGGTTTCTCCATGTTGTTCAGGCAAGTCTCAAACTCCTAACCTCAGGTGATCTACCTGCCTTGGCCTCCCAAAGTCCCAACCCTGATCTTTTTACTGTCTCCATAGTTGGGCCTTTTCCAGAATGCCCTAGAGCTGGAAATCACATAGCATGCAGCCTTTTCAGGCTGGCTTCCTTCTTACGCATTTTTATGCATTTAAGCTTCTTCCGTGTGTCTTGGAAAAACATTTTATGGAAGTAAAACATACATGTAGCCATGTGCACCAATCATACTTGTCAGTGTACCAAATTTTCACAGCGTGACTCCACCCATGCAATGAGTCACAGATTCAGTGGCAGTCAGTGGTCAGCCCTGCAAAGGTCCCATGTGCAGTCCCAGTTACCTCCGTTTCTTCTCACTAGAGGCATCCACTCTGGTGGTCACCACGGTTTTTCCTGTTTGCGCATCTTTCTGTGTCTGGCTTATTTCACACAGCATCGTATCTGTGAGACGTGTGGGTGCCATCGGGTGTGGCTGTAGGTGGCTTTTCACTGCTGTCTGCTAGTCCACAGGAAGCCTCTCCCTTGACTTTTTATCCATTCTATTGCTGATGGGTATTTGAATAATGTCTAGTTCAGGGCTATTATAAATCATGTTAGACCTGACTATGGGGGAATGACCCACAAACGTGGCAATTCCAGATGGCTCATCTAATACATGTCTTTTGGCGAGCACATGCCCACATTTCTGTTGGGTGAGGGCAGGTTTTAATGACATCATGTTGCAGTGAGGAGGTGTCGAGGGGCTGGCTGACACCATGCAGACACTCTTATCTGTGCATCTATGAATGATACACAATTTGGCATCTCTTGAACTGTGAGGAATACTAAGGGCAAGCTTTGGTTACAAATATTTTTTCATTCTTTTGTCCATTGTCTTGGTTAATCTTTGAGTGTCATGAGGTATGTGGGTGGGCTGGCTTTGAGTGGGACTTTAATGCATGCCTTGATCAAGGAGGTTCCTAGATGTTTACCCCCATGTCCCTCCCCTTGTCCTCAGCTTATGTTTGGCTGTTGCTGGGTGCAGTGGCTCATGCCTGCAATCCCAGCATTTTGGGAGGCTGAGATGGACAGATCACTTGAGGTGGGGAGTTCGAGACCAGCCTGGCCAAAATGGTGAAACCCCATCTCTACCAAAAATAAAGAAATTAGCTGGCTGTGGTGGTGTGTACCTGTAGTCCCAGCTACTTGGGAGGCTGAGGTGGGAGAACTGCTTGAATTTGAGAGGCAGAGGCTGTGGTGGGCCAAGATGCTACCACTGAACTCTAGCCTGGGTGACAGAGCGAGGCTGTTGAAAAAAAACAGAAACAGGCATGTTGAGAACATATGCTGTTTGGTTTTCTCTTCCTGTGTCAGTTTGCTTAGGATAACGGCCTCCAGATCCATCCATGCTGCTGCAAAGGACATGATCTTATTCTTTTTTATGGCTGCATAGTATTCCGCTGTGTATATGTACCACATTTTCTTTATCCAGTCTACTGCTGATGGATGCTGAGATTGAGTCCATGGCTTTGCTGTTGTGAATAATGCTGTGATGAACATGCGTGCATACGTCTTTTCTATACAATGATTTCTCTTCCTTTGGGTATATACCCCTTTATGGGATTGCTGGATTGTATGGTAGTTCTGTTTTAAGTTCTTTGAGAAATTGCTGCACTTCTTTCCG
>CM052654.1:2464207-2508843 GCA_028533165.1 Leontopithecus rosalia
CCGCCCCCCGCAACTTTTTTTTGAGACAGAGTCTTGCTCTATCACCCAGGCTAGAGTGCAGTGGCCTAATCTCAGCTCACTAAAACCTCCGCCTCCCAGGTTCAAGCAATTCTCCTGCCTCAGCCTCCTGGGTAGCTGGGATTATAGGGACCTGCTGTCACACCTGGCTAATTTTTGTATTTTTGGTAGAGAGGAGGTTTCATCATGTTGGCCAGGCTGGCCTCAAATTCCCGACCTCAAGTGATCCACCCACCTTGGCCTTCCAAAGTGCTGAGATTACAGGCCTGAGCCACCATGCCTGGCTGACAGCTTCCTTTTTAACAGAGTTGCTAGTCCACCCTGGCCAGCTGAACTAGAAGTTCACTGATTTGTCTGTAGTGACTCAGCTTATGTTGCTCACAAAGCCTCTGCTCCCTTTTCTCAGGGACAGTTTCTGGCAAGTTGTCTAAACCTTCCTGGTGGCTTTCTTGAGTTTTGGCTTGCCACTGGTCATCCATGGAATTACCAGTGGGATGGTGTGTGACTGTTGTAAATGATGTATTCACTGAAATTTGATTGTCGGGTGCTCGGTTCAGTGGTGGGGCAGGCAATGCGGGGGTGAGTGCAGTCAGCCTGGCTCCTCACTCCGAGCGCCCAATCTTGTGGGTGAATCTTGGCAAGCCTCAGTTACTCCATTTGCAGGAAGGGCATGGGGTTATTTCCCAGCCTCTCTCCCAAACAAAACCTCTGAAAACACATTGGAAGCCCAATCATTCTAGCCTCCTCATTACCAATATAATTTTAGGTATGTTACGAGTTACAAATAGTGCAACCCAAATTAACTGGCAAGAAATGTATTAGAATAGATGAAATTGTGGAAGGGATTTCATTTTTCACTTTTACTTTTGAAATGACTATAGCTTCATAGGAAATTGTAAAACTAGTACATAAGGTCCGGGCACGGTGGCTCAAGCCTGTAATCTTAGCACTTTGGGAGGCCAAGGTGGGTGGATCAGGAGGTCAAGAGATGGAGACCATCCTGGTCAACATGGTGAAACCCCGTCTCTATAAAAATACAAAAAATTAGCTGGGCATGGTGGCGCGTGCCTGTAATCCCAGCTACTCAGGAAGCTGAGGCAGGAGAATTGCATGAACCCAGGAGGCAGAGGTTGCGGTGAGCCGAGATCGCGCCTTGCACTCTAGCCTGGGTAACAAGAGCGAAACTCCGTCTCAAAAAAACAAAAAACAAGCAAACAAACAAAAAAACTAGTACATAGGGTCTCCTGAGCCCTCCCACCAGCTTTTCCCAATGGGGGTGTCTTACGTGACTGCCACAAAATAGCAGCCCCCAGGAAACTGACATTGGGACAATACTAGACTCCAGACCTTGTTCAGATTCCACTGGTTTTGACGTGTGTGTGTGTGTGTGTGTGTGTGTGTGTGTGTGTGTGTGTGTGAGAGAGAGAGAGAGAGAGAGAGAGAGAGTTTCTGTGCTCTTGGTTTCTTGTATAGATTTGTGTAACCACCACCACCATCAGGATACAGGATAATTTCATCACCAGAGAAGCTCCCTGGTGCTGCATGGGGGACATTAAAAAAACTGACAAATGCAAATTGCATACATTTATGGTGGAAATCATGTTCTGAAACTTGTATACATGGTGATATGGCTAAATCAAACTGAGTAACACGCATTACCTCACATACTCTTTTTTTTTTTGTGGTGAGAACACAATCTACGATTGTAGCAACTTTCACATAGATGATACATTGTTCCTAACTATAGTTACATGTTACCTACAGTAGGTCTCTTGAACTTTTCTTCCTATGCAACTGAAACTTTGTATCTTTGACCAATACTTTCCCAATCTCTTTCCCTACTACCCCAGCTCCCGGTAACCACCATTCTGCTCTCTACTTCTGTGAGTTCAACTTGTTCAGATTTCACAGATAAGCGAGGTCATGCAGAACTTGTCTTTCTATGCTATATTATGTCCATATATTGCTTGACATAATGACCTCCAGGTTCATTGATGTTGTTGCAAATGATGGGATTTCCTTCTTTTTAAAGGCTGAATAGTATTCCATTGTTTGTACTCAACACTACTTTTCCTTTGTCCATCCACTGATGAGCACCTACACTGATCCTATATGTTGGCTGTTATGAATAGCATTGAAGTAGACATGACAGGGCAGATGTCTCTTCAACAGGCCAATTTCATTTCTTCTTCTTCTTGTTTTTTCAATTTGAGATGAAGTCTCGCTCTGTTGCCCAGGCTGGAATGCAGTGGTGTGATCTTGGCTCACTGCAACCTCCACCTCCCAGGTTCAAGCAATTCTCCTGCTTCAGCCTCCCGAGTAGCTGGTACTACAGGCATGTGCCACCATGCCCGGCTAATTTTTGTATTTTTAGTAAAGATGGGGTTTTACTATACTGGTCAGGCTCAACTTGAACTCCTGACCTCATGATCTGCCAGCATTGGCCTCCCAAAGTGCTATGATTACAGGCATGAGCCACCGTGCCCAGCCCAATTCAGTTCCTTTTGGATATATTCCCTGTAGTAGAATTCCTGGAGCATGTGGTAGTTCTATTTTTAATTTTTTGAGGAGTGTCCATACTGTTTTCCATAGTGGCTTTACTTAATTTACATTCCCATCAACAATGTAGGAGGGTTCTCAGGGGGAGAATTTTGAATGTTAAAAACTGTTATGTGATTAGAAAATACTTATTATCAGAGAAAGACTTCTGATACACAACCTCTACCAGTCAGAAATGGGGATGATCTCTTTTTAGTTCTCTGCCAGTTTTTGTTGATTTCTTACTAGTGATTTTCTTTAGAAACCTCTTCTCCATGTTTCCTTTCATAAAATTTCTATTCGCATATTGACTTGCAGATCCATACCGTCTTTGCTGGACTTGTTTGAACAAGTTAGGGCTGAGGTCTTTGTTTCCTCATATCTCCCATGATGGCTAGGACTCTTGGTTGTTCAATAAATGCTTCAGTGAGTCTGTTCCTGTGAGGACAATGGGCCCACTGTTGTAGGGTGGAAGGGGCAGGGCTCTGAAGTCAGAACTGCTGGGTTCAATCCCCATTCCACCTGGTCATGGAGGGGAGGGCAATTTGCTTCGCTTTCCTGCGCCTTGCCTCACCCTTCTGAAAATGGAGGGAACATGCTTCCCGGTATCCGGCCCTCAGAGGGTGCTCAGAAAAGGCTCAGCGGCTTCCTTCAAGAAAGGCTGTTGTGTCCAGGGCAGAAGGATCTTGGGTTTCTTGAAGCATAGTTCTCCCAAATCCAAGGGTACCACCCTCACTATGAATTCCTCACAGGGTGGGAAGACGGAGAGAAGGACTATGGGAGATTAGATGGAGCCAATGATACCATCCCAAAGCGGAGGTGGCCCTGGCTGTGTGATGCACAGGTGAGCACTGAGTGTCTTAACCTACGGAAGTTCTGTGGGTGTCTTACTGTTGGTCTCCTGTCTGCACGACCGATTGTGTCAACAAACAGTGGGCAATTAGCTGCCCTCATTTTCGGAACCGAGCCACTGGGGAGCTGGCTGAACAGTCTCCCACTGCTTTGATTAAAGAGTTGCAGTTGCTGAGCCTTTAGGCCTTATTTCTGAAAAATGGATATGGAAGCCGTGGCTGGAGCTGCTTTTTCTCTTGGGATTTTCACATAAAATCAGAGACTAATCCCTCATCTAATACCAATTTGGTAAGGGCTGGGTTAGAACATAGTCAACTCCACTTACGAACACCGGCTAAGATTTCTTTATAGAAAGCTATACTATTTTCAGAAGCATTTCAGACAAACATCCTAAGAAGACTTAGTAGGCTCAAGATGTTTACCTTGGACCTGAGTCTTATTTCTAATTAACCAAGTCTTCAACAGTCCATCAGAGAATGCAGTTACCTGCCAAATTTCACACCTAAGGGGAAAAAATATTCCCAATAAAATTTTCCTTAAAAAAAAATCCACTCACTTTTACCACGAAGACATTCTCGGCATATTTAAATCAGTCATTTTCCACTAACACACAGAAAACTAATGTTCTAGATCCCAAGCCTGTCTCTGTGGGTCACAGGTTTCCGGGAAGCCATTTTATTTGATGCTAAGTTTTCGGCAGACACTAAGGCAGGATTCAGCAGAGACCGAGGGGTGCAGAATGTGTAAGCACAGCCCGTCCAAGCTTTCCAGCTGCAAACGGACATTCCTCTGATACCACATATGTTGTGGGGGGAAAGTTTAAATGATCACATTGTTTTAATTCACCTTAGAGAAACAACTGCTAATGGAAAGGCAAGCTTTCCTTTCTCTGTGTTAAAAAAGAAATTGATTTCTTTAAAAGGCTGGGGGTTTCTCTCTCGAGTCCACATCAAGCAGAGTTTAGAGTTTATTTTGAGACATTCGGTGGGGCACAGTGTTTTTTTTTCTGAGTCGTAAGCTTCCTGGGGTTGACCTGTGAGCTCCCTGGGGGTCCCACAGTTCTCATTTTGTTTACTGCTCTCCACCTCTCTGGTGCTGGGTGGACTCTTGTTGAATATTTATCGAATAAAACTGAAGGTGTCCCAGCTTGTTTTAGCACGAATTTCCTATATTTTAAAGATTTTACACACACACACACGCACACATACACACGCACAGAGAGAGAGAGAGAGAGAGAGAGAGAGACAGACAGACAGACAGACAGACAGAGACAGAAAGAGGGAAAGAGCACACATAAGTTTGTGTATTGTCATGGACCAGTCAGTAGAAACAGTCTTTTTCCTTTTACCTTTTAGTTTGGTCTGAAAAAAACAAAAACAAAAACCAAACTACTCATGTCAGTGATGTAAATTCCTGAGTCTGTCTCACATGGCTGGCGGAATTGGGCACATTTAAGAAGGAGGGCATCATGCTCTAGAAGGAACTCTCAGCTTCTTCCAAGCTGTGTGGCTGTCGAGAAGTCACTTGCCCTCTCTGGGGTTTAGGCTCCTCATCTGAGAAATGGTGGAGCTGGAGCTGGTGCTCTCAGGGGTTTTCCAGCACTGAAACCCTGAGTTCAGAGGGAGAAAGTGTACACGGGCTCATGGTTAAGAATCAGAGATGTGCTTCGCTGCTTCTGTGTGGTGGTCAGCCATCAGAGTAGGACAGCAGGTTTACGGTGACAACTTTGGATTTTCTAAATGACTGGCCGTTAACAAACATGTTGGATTTATTTTGCTGGCTTTTGTTGTTGCTGTTGTTGGGCGGTGGGGGAGAGTTCTTTTTATAATTTCATTTGAGTTTTCCTTGCAATTGGCTATCTAGAATTGAAGGATTTTGTCACTTATTTTGGTTTGAGAACTGAAAGAAAAAGTATTTTTCATATTTATTCTTTATCCACTTTCAGAAAAAAATGGAGATGGTTTACTTAAAAATACAAAGCATAAAAGGCTTAACCCACAATAAAAGACAAGTGGGAAGAGAGCAAAATGGCAAAGATAGAAGCTGCATTAAAAAATCTAGACTGAGGAGGCCAGATGTGGTGGCTCACACCTGTAATCCCAGCACTTCGGCAGATCATGAGGCCAGGAGTTCAAGACCAGCTTGGCCAACATGGTGAAACCTCATCTCTACTAAATACACAAAAATTAGCCAGATGTAATGGTGCCTGTCTGTAATCCCAGCTATTTGGGAGGCTGAGGCAGGATAATTGATTGAACCTGGGAGGTGAAGGTTGCAATGAGCTGAGATTGCACCATTGCACTTCAGCCTGGGCGACAAGAGCAAGACTCCACCTAAAAAAGAAAAAAAAAAGTCTGGACTGAGGAAAGCTATAGCAATTAAGGAGAAAACTTGGTTTTGAGCTTTCTAGCCGCCAAAACAAAGAGCAAAACTAGGAAAATGTTGTTCTTGACATTAAATGCAGGGAAACAAAATCCAGAAGATGATAGTCTTGGGTTGCTTCACCAGTTGTGAGCCCTCCAAAGCTCCTGGAACCTTCTTGCTCCCAGTCGGAAAGGGGTATTTTTGTGAGAGTTTGGAGTCTTTTGGTAAAGTTCAAATGCAAGAGGCTGAAAGGTACTGACCTTCAGTTCTAGGTAGTCAAGAAATGTTAAAATTTGCAGCCAATAGTGTAGACGTTTGTTTCAGGAATTAAGAGCTGACAAAAACAGACGTTAGGAAGAGGAGGCTCAGGATAGGGAAAAAAACAACCAAAGCCTGTGGGCAAAGAGGCCTTGATTTGAATGGCAGCTCTGCTGATTATCTTTATGTCTTAGGGTCAGCCCTGCAGCTGCTGTGAGCCTTAGCTTCATCATCTGCAAAATAAGAAGCTTCAACCAGATCTCAAATAAGGTAATGCTATGCATGGTCTATAATGAGCATCAAAAGGGAGGTTTTTTATCTATTCTCTGCAACCAGACTTGCTGAGGGCACAACCCCTGCACAGCAGTGATCGCCTTCAGACCTTTGTGTCTTGCTCCCTAGAAAGTAAAATTGCCTGCTTTTTATAACTCTTGAAAGAAAAATGATCTTTTCTCATCATGTGGAATTTCCCAACTGAAGCATATTTCTGTGATCCGAGGCGTACACATTTGGCTCCAGGTGAAATAACCCTAGCACAGACAACCGCGTGGATGTATTCTCAGGCCCCGACACAGCTATCCCAAGGCTGGAACCTTGCAAAGATATTTCTCCAAGAAACTGTCCCTGGGCAAAAACATTGCCACTTTCACTGGGGGAAAAATTGGTTTCAAATATTGGCTTTTGTTTTATGGAAAATGGTGAAAAATTGGAGGGAAAACCACAAAATCCTTTGCTTTTATTGAAACCACAAAAATTGATTAAGTTTTTATTCTAAAAAAACCATTTTTGCTGAGCACTGAACTTTCTTCTTTGAAAGGCTCTACTTTACTTTTTTTTTTTTTTTTTTTGAAATATCTCCTGAGAGCCTAATGAAAGGTCTTTCTGTTAGCTTGACTGAGCTGAGCCCAGGCATTCCAAAGCTCAACACAGGAGTGTAGTTTTTGTGCCCAAACACAGCCTTGTGGGGAATGTCTTCATGCACAGACCTCCAGACGCTGCTGAACTCTTCTCAAGTCCCCAGTGGGCAGGAGCCTGTGAGGCTGTGAGCATTCCCTGGACAGCACCTTGGGCACTCACTATTGATGGTGACCCGAACCAAATCGGCTGGTTTGTCTTTTTGGGCATTGCCGCTGCCTCCTGAATAAATGGAAAACCGTGTGTACAGTTGCTGCCTTCGCTAGTGAGGGCCTCGCAAGCTGACTTCATAAATTAATTGGCCCCTGCCTAGTGGCTGGCTCAGGCTGTCCCTGGGCAGGAGACAAGCTGTCTGTCCAGGCTGAAATCTGTCTTTCACTTCATCCACAGTGGACACATCACTAGTTTAGCCAGGGCACTGCTGTATTCACAAGGCATTTAATTTTTCTTTATAAAGGAAACTGGGAAATTCTTCTGTGCCACAGAGGAGGAGATGGTTTCTGGCCACCAGAATAGATTGTTCTTAAGACAAGTTGGGAGGTTTAGGAACCGGAGGCCTCCCTGGGCATCTTTGCAGTGGGTGTGGGGGCCTAACTCAGCTCAGAGGCAGTCATTCAGACCTGGTGTGCAGAGGGGCCTGTTCATGGCCCAGAGTCTCCATCTGTGTAGTGTTCCATCTACCTTGTCACTCTTTACTGATGTGCACTTTACCAAAGGGACCTTCCATTCCCGGCGCCAGACCCTTGGGTGCATGTTGCAATTGCTCCCCATCTCCTCCTGGCAGGTTCATTTACCCTTCTGGGTCGTGGCTTCCGCTTCGGTGAAATGGGGATTATGAGAGCACCTACCACATAGATTTGTTGTGAGAGGTAAATGGAGCCATGCCCAGCATGTAGTAAATGTATGTTATTATTTTAATGTTGTAGAAATCATTATTCCTACCCTCCCTGCTGAATTCAAGTCTTATTTTACTTTACAACTGAAAAGAGTACAAAGTGACAAAATTCAAAACAGTTTTTTGTTTTTTTTTGAGACGGAGTTTCGCTCTTGTTACCCAGGCTGGAGTGCAATGGCGCGATCTCGGCTCACCGCAACCTCCGCCTCCTGGGTTCAGGCAATTCTCCTGCCTCAGCCTCCTGAGTAGCTGGGATTACAGGCACGCGCCACCATGCCCAGCCAATTTTTTGTATTTTTAGTAGAGACGTGGTTTTACCATGTTGACCAGGATGGTCTCGATCTCTTGACCTCGTGATCCACCCGCCTCGGACTCCCAAAAACAGTTTTAAAGAAATAATTATCAATAATCTCTCACTATCCTGATGCAACAATCACATTCAACTCCTGCCTTTTGTCTTAATACCATTTCTACTAACCATAATCACCATAGTGTTGGAGTGCTGTTGACTAAGAGTGCCAGGTAAGCCTGGCATCACACAGCCCACATTCCAGGTAAGCCTGGCATCACACAGCCCATTCCCTGGCCCTGATGCTGGGAGACATTCACTCCCTTTCCAGATGAGAGACCAGAGGTTCGGAAGGTTGAGCCAACCCAAGATCAACAGACAGACATTGCAAGAATGTAATCCCTGACTTCAAGCTCTCCGTGTTAAATTTCAATGCTGTACAACTCCTATTTCTCATGTAAGAGTTTTAAACCAATGGGGTTGCATTGTCTAAAAGAAAAAAGCAAGGAGTTTAAGTCTGAAGCATTACTGTGATGTCTTCAGAGTAGGTGCAGAGCTGGAGAAGATTCAGTCCCTTTTCTATCTAGGAAAGTCTTTCAACCTCACGGAGGTCCAAAGGGAACGAAGCCAAGAACCCACCAAGTCCGGTGGATGCCCCTCCCCTGGCCAACCCTGAATGCACTGGCCCCCGACACCCGTAACCCAGAGCCCGTATCTAATGTCCAGGAAAAGCCTCCAAAATGCTTCCCTTCTCTTCCTCCTCGAGGTCACTTTAACACTGAAATGATCCTCGGATACTGGATCTTCCCACAAAGGCTCACACCTTCCCACTTCTGTCCTGCATTATTATTTTTCAAAACATACCCTGCCCATTTGTCCGGGTAAGAAGAGCACGTTCACAGGCAAAAACTGCTCTCCTGTTGGCTGATCTGTCATTTCATTCGCTTTTGAATTTAATGTAAATATTGCGCAATTACGGGCTTGGGTGCAGTTCAGAGCAAATCTCTCTTTTGCTTCCTTATCTGATTATCTTTTAAGAAAACACTTCATTGTTCAGATTCAAGAATAACAAGTTTCCCCACATCCAGCTCCTCACCGCTTCATTTTCTTCATTTTTTCCTGTCCTGCTTAGCATCCTATAATTACAGAAACATATCTGTCAGCGATCTGCACATCTGATAATCAGATTTTCTCTTGTTCCCAGCTCTTCCTCCATCCACACTCCACCCCCACCCCATTCTGCCACATCTGGAGCAGTCCCCTGCCACTCCATGCCCAACTGACTCCTGAGCTGTTTCCAGATCACATCTGTCTTTTCCGGTACTGGCTTCCTGACATGCTCAATTGTAAAACAGACCCTAAATTCTGGTCATCTTGAATTGCTCTCCCCGTAGAAGATACCTGTGGAACAGAGACGTTGTCTCATTTCTTCTGGTCTGGTGTGGCCATGCTAAACAGTTTTCAAAAGGTAAAATCGAGGCTTTTATACAAAATGAAATGGACACATTTAAGATATTTTGCCCACATCATTTATAAGTGATTGAGGAATGAAAGTTGATTCAAAGGATGTGAAGCACAGGCATTAGGAAATCAGGAAGAACCAAAATGAATTCCTGAATAGCCACACGCCTAGTTTATACCTCTAGGGCTGAAGATGCAATGCTTGGAACCACGTTTTCTATAGGGCAAATTAATTGTATCTCTGTAGGACAGAAGTAATTTGCATTCCTAGGGGTGAGACTCCTGCATATTACTTTCTGTGTTCTATAATGTCCAAAGTGACTAGCCGGCCTGCTCCAGGACTGAGGTGCACAACTCTGCGGAAGCAGATGACCCTGCAGGGCTTGCTAGAGAATTCTCCGCATTCCTATTCATATCATTGGAATCAGTAAAATTAACTTACTGAAGTATCCACTGATAATTGATTGTATATCATTGGAATCAATGAAATTAACGGATTGAAGTATCCATTGATACGTTATTAAATATTATCTGAATCAATAAAATTAATAAAATTAATTTATATCAATTGAAGTATCATTCCAGTGATATCCAAAAACCTTTTGCTGCCCACTTCAGACTGTTTTATATTTTTTTTGTAACAGTCATTTTCTGTTTATATTGATTCTGAATATTCAGTTGGAAGAACTGCAGTGTCCAAACCTCATTTTAGGAGCAGCTAAGGAGAACACAGGCTGGCAAGGCGAGGGGGAGGGAAATCACTGGTTCTGTAAATCCTTTGAAAACAACAGTTTTGCTCAGGAATTTCTTGGCTCAAAACCTTCCATGGTTCCCTCCTCCTTGCATGATAATTTCAGATTCTTCACATGGCACTCAAGCTTCTCCATAACCTGGACATGATGTGTGTTTGATCCTCAAAAATGTTTGTTAAAATAACACTGGTGTTGGCGAAACTTAGAGATGACAAAATCATATAAAATGAAGACCAAAAAGGCTCCCTTACTTCTGAAATCTCAGCCTGGACACAAGAAAAAGAGCCACTGGTTAATAATAATTTATTCTTGACCAAGGGTCGACTTGAAGTTTATCTGAAAATCACTCATGCGTTTTCTAGAAACACCCATTTCTTCCCAGAAGGAGGTTGTGAATGACCTCAGTTCTTTCCCAGGCCAGGTTTGGGTCAACTTTCTATTGTCCTCTCTAGAAAATTTCCGATGTATTAAATTATATTTATGTTTACATCTGTATCTACCTAGTTTTATACATAAATAATATCATTCTATCTGTACCATTTTATTCAATACTTTAAAAAATGCTAACAATACATCCTGGGTATTGATAGTTATAAAATATGTTTGATACATCTCAGAGTTTTTTTGGTATCAGCACAGACAAAGACACTTATTGTGGATTACAGAATATTCCACTCTTTAGAGGTTCTTTAATTTATTTATTCCTCACAAATTCTTCCAGCCTAATTTCTCACTATGTGATTTCTCCCATTGAAGCCAGATAAATTCATCTCCTTTCCTTAAAGACACTTTGTTCAGGCTTGGCATGGCGCTCACGCCTGTAATCCCAGCACTTTGGGAGGCCGAGGCCAGTGGATCACTTGAAGTCAGACGTTCAAGACCAGGCTGGCCAACATGGGGAAACTTCATCTCTACTAAAAATACAAAAAAATTAGCCAGGCATGGTGGTGTGTGCCTGTAAACCCAGCTACTTGGGAGGCTGAGGCAGAATGACTTGAACCTGGGAGGCGGAGGTTGCAGTTAGCCGAGATAGCACCACAGCACTCCAGCCTGGGTGACAGAGCGAGACTTTGTTTCAAAAAATCAAAAACAAAAAAACCCCAACTTATCCATTCCTGTGAATTTCCATCCGGTATTATTTTGTCTAATAGTAACATTCAAAATATAGGCACTGTTCTGGGCCCCACGTTCCTATGTTGAAGCCCTGCATCCCAACGTGACATTATTAGGAGCTGGTGACATTATTAGGAGGAGGTGCTTAGGCTTAGATGAGACTGTGAAGGTGAGACCTTATGAGACATGTTAACCATGTGATTAACGTCCTTACATGATGAGGACGAGACCAGCACTTACTCTCTGTCTTCCTGGTGAGGGCACAGGGAGAAGGCAGCTCTCTGCAGGCCAGGCAGAAAGCCCTCATCAGGAGCCAAATCTGCTGGCACCTTGATCCTGGACTTTGCAGTCTCCAGAACTATGAGAAATAATTCCTGTTCAAGTCATGGTATTTTGTTGTGGCAATCCAAGCTGACTACAACCAGCGCCAGCCAAGTGGAACAGAACGACTGGCACAGGTGTGGCTCTGCTGGTGGAGAGCAGAGTCCTGCCCCTGCCTGCCCCACCTGCCCTACTCAGGTGCCTAAGCCATCTCTCCCTGCCAGCTGAATCCAGACCTTCCTTAGGAAGCCGTCCTTGATGATATTTATTAAAGTATAGTATAAGGTAAAACCATGACTCCACACAAACAGAGAATACAAACGTGGCAGAGACTGATGGACGAGCTCACTGGTGAGGGAAATGATGTGATGGCAAGACCGGAAACAGTAAGATGGCAAGATGCATTCAAGGAACAGGGTTTTATAGATTCCATCAGGGAAGGCTTTTAGAATAATGTGCGAGGAGATTAGCTAAAAAGCTGGTGAATGTCATATGGGGCAATAAACAATAACGCCTTGCAGGGTGTGGTGGCTCACGCCTGTAATCCCAGCACTGTGGGAGGCCGAGGCAGGCGGATCACCTGAGGTCAGGAGTTCAAGACCAGCCTGGCCAACATGGTGAAACCCTGTCTCTACTAAAAATACAAAAATTAGCTGGGCATGGTGGCTCGTGCCTGTAATCCCAGCTACTTGGGAGGCTGAGGCAGGAGAATCACTTGAACCCAGGAGGCGGAGTTTGCAGTGAGCAGAGATCATGTCACTGCACTCCAGCCTGGATGATAAAGCAAGAATCTGTCTCAAAAAACCAAAAACATCAGCTGGGACCAGTGCCCGATATGTCTTGGCTTTGTATTCGCACCCAAATCTCATCCTAAACTATAATCCCGTAATCATGGGAGGGACCCAGTGGGAGGGAGTTGAATCCTGGGGCAGTTTCCCTCATGCCGTTCTTATGATAGTGAGTGAATTCTCACAAAATCTGATGGTTTTATAAGCATCTGGCATTTCCCCTGCTGGCACTCTTTCTCTCTTCTGCCTCCCTGTAAAGAGTGAGACTCTCTCAAAAACAAACTAACAAACAAACAAAAAAACAAAAAATAAAACCCAGTAACCTCTGCTTTTTTTCCTACCAATTAGGTTCATTTGCACTGCTACCCAGACAAAACTCATGTTAGTTTCTGTCAGTGTCTTTCAAGTTAGGTGCCTCCCTTCCAAGAAGAGGGGCTTCTCTCAAGTGAGGGGCGACTGTACCCACACCTCTTCAGCCAAGGGACAGGCTTCTCAAACAGCCTTTGGAAGCCCCCCACCCACCCACTTCCTTGAGAGTGCTGGATCCAGAGTCCCAGCGCCTGCCTGGTCTGCCTCTGGGGGTCCCTCACCTGCCCGGGTGTAGCTGGAGGTTGGGGAAGGGATGAGGCTCAGGTCTGTGGCTGCCCCACTCTGAGGTTGGGGACCTTCCCTGAGCAGAGGCAGAGTGAGCTCCATTGTACCATCTGAGGTATTAGTGTTCCCCCAATACTTGTGGAAAATATGGGCATTCTGTAAGTGTTAAGCAGGAGGGGGCAGGGGTAGAGGGTGTCCCCAGGGGACCTGGGGGATGGGCCCTATGGCTAGGGCAGGTGGGCACATCTGAGTCAGTCAGGTCAGACTTCTCCGGGCCACGCCCACAAGTTTGGACTTGGAGGTTGAACCGGAGCACAATGCACTGACTCATAGTCTGACCTAACTGGGCTGCATTTTGAGGGTGTCTGTGGGGGGCCATAGGCTGACGTGGTTAAAATGGGAGCTCAGGAGGCTGGTCGTAAGTTCAGAACTAGCTGCACTGACCCTGGCCACGTGGCTGTGCTGTCTCCTCCCCTCTGTGCCTGTGCTTCTCTGTTGCCGAGATGGGCAGGATGACGGCACTGGTGCTCGGGGTGAGATGAGTCAGTCCTTTGCAGGGAGCTGTGGGGCAGGACCCGCCAAGTGTGCCGCCTTCCTCTGAACACTCAAAGATGCAGGTATCTCCCTAGGCAGAGGAGGGGTGGCACAGGTTTACCCGGAACTTGGCCGGCCTCTGCAGACAGTCCCTGTGCCAAGTCAGGCCCCGTGTTTCCCTGCAGGGTGCAGGGGATGTTAGCATCCAGTGGAGAGGTGGCTAAGCATGAGACATTTCTCTATGGCACAAGCTGCCCAGGCCAAAAATGGGAGAGAGAGGCAGGACTACCGGGCAAGGGAGTTCTCAGATCCTCTGAATGGAGTTCCTGGGTCGAGAGCGCTGAGAGTGGAGGCGTAGGGAGTGAAGCTGAACTCAATGGACCCAGGTGGGCTCGCCTTCCAGGGGACCCCTCTGAAAACAGGCTGCGCCTGGAGGCCCCTGTATGCTTGCGTTGCTTCTCTCTTGCAGCCTCCCAGTGGCTGCCTATGGCTGCTTTGGTAAGGGCTAACATTCTTCCTGTGGTCTTTGCAGCACTGCCAACCCTCTGCCCCACCCAGTCTCCCCTGCTGCCCTCACACCCGCCTTGCTCATCTGGAGGCTGCTGCCCACTGGCCTTCCCCACCCTCTGTACTGCATTCTATTGGCCAAGCAGGCCCAGCCTAGGGTCAAGGGCAGGGCCTTGGTCTGTGTTCTGTCCTCTGCCTGGAGGCTCTTTCTCCTTCACTTGCCTGGCTAATGTCTAGGCAGTGTTTTGATCGTATCTCACATTCACTTTAGTTCCCAGGTCATCCCACCTCCACCTATACTACAAGTTCTTGGCCTCAGGGACTTTCTCCCATGGGGCTTCCAGAGGCTGTATCTGCCCCTCTCACTGGGATAGCAACATCCCGAGGGCAAAGGCCAGTTCTCCTTCCTTCCTTCTTCCAGGCCTGGGGTCCCCCTCTAGCACCCTGGCTGGCACATTATAGGTGCTCAGTATATTCACTGACTGGCAGGATGAGCATTGGCTCCAGGAGGAGAAAAAGGAACAATGACATTTTGTGTGACCCCCTTGGCCATTATTAGGCTGGGGATGGACATTTGACTCCAGGTTGGCCAACAAATTCTCTCACTTAGAAATTCAGGACTCAGAGACACTGCTCTCTGGGGGTGACCTGACCGGTGGGCACGTCACTTGGGGGCCATGGAGCATTCATTTTCCACTGTGTAACCCCAGAAAGAGGGTCTGCAATAGGAGAGAGGCAGGAGATACACACCCAAGAACACGGGACACAGAGGTGAGTGGTCAGGCGGAGAATGGACAGACAGACAGACCGTGCCTGCCTTGCTTCCTGAAGGCCTCTGTCTGCCTGAGGGTCTTGTGAGCTTCCCAGGTCCCCTTACAGCAAAGCCCTCTCCTTGGCCCAAGCCAATTCAAGTTCGCATCTGTCCCCTACTTTCCAAGACCTCTGTACTCCCTAAAGCCAGCTACTCAGCGAGCAGGCGAGGAGGCCAGAAACACGGTCAGCCTCACATGTAGCACAAGCTGTCTTTAGCCCCAGAGTGAAACCTTCCCTCCTTGAATGCTCCTAGGCAGCTGGGAGCAAAAGGGGCTCCATTCACCCTGAGCTCCAGAAAAGGATTTGCAGAACTCCATAAAGGGCTACAGCAGCCCAAATGGGCAGGTCTTGACATGCATTCCACCCAGGGACATGTAGGCACTCACGGAGCTGTGCAGACCTCCTTCAGGATCCTGCCAGGGCCAGGACGCCAGACTGGCCCCAAGAGCTTTTATTGGCACTAACTTTCCATTTATACCCACGTGACTGCTCTAAGCTTCCCCCCAGGATGGCGCTGGCTCCCGCTCCACATTCACACCTTATAAACGACCATCGTGACCCAGCTGGGGTGCTTTTGGGAGGTGATGCACAGTCCCTGGTAACAGAGTAAATAACTCAGCAACATGGCCTTGTACTTTCCAGCCTTTCTTCGGTCTCAGAAGAAATAAAACGACTTACTTAATGGTGTTCTTTAATCTTCTGCACCAGTGGCTTTCTTTACAAGGTGTTATACAGAGTCCGTGTAAATCCAAACTGTGCAATGGGGTCAGTGTTTCTCAACAGGTGTTGGGTGGGTTTGGGGTAAGAGATGCTCCCCCCATCGCCTGAACAAATACAGAAGCAGGAGCTTGCTTTCCAGCACTGCTCTCATTTACAAGTGAGAGAGTGGCTTGCGGCCAGCTGCTAGGACCTTTTCTTCCCTCACACCCTATTTCCACTCCAGCTCGAAGGAATTCCAGACCGTGGAGAGGGCAGGAGTGGACCTGGGTCTCTGTGACAGTTCAGCTAGGGAGCATGAAAAACCTCTTCTCGCCAACTCTTTGTTCTGTCTCCAGAAGAGGTTATTCCACCTGAGGGCAGAAGTGCCTGCACCCGAACCAGGCATCTGCTGACTTCTGATGACTTCAGATGGTAGGGATGGCTCCTGCTCCCAACCCTGTGAAAAATCTCAGAGGAAGACTCTGATTGGATCATGTGGGTCTGCTGGACCAATCAGCTGTGACCATGGAGGCAGAGTCACAGGAAAATATGGCAGCCCCCACAAGAAAACAAGACTTGGAGAAGGGAGAGAGAAGTAGTTTATATCAAGAAGTGGGGTCATGCCTAGATCTGGGTGACAAGACTGGAGAGGCCACTGCATGCCCCTAACATGATCTTGCTCCTCCCTGCATCGCTGGAGCCCACAGCACTTTCAGCTGACAATGGGGGCATAGATGGAGGAGCCACGGATGGTAATGTATCCCCGTCCTTGCCTCAGCCTTCCTGAACTCCATTCCTGCCCAGCCGTACCCACAATCCAAAAGATTATCCCAGCTTGGGGTCCCAGGATTCTTATTTGTGAAAAAGCCCAGATGTCAGGAGGTCCTGATGGGTGAGTCACCCTGCTTCCCTCTGTACCCACTGCTGGTCCACACGCTTTCATCTGCAGTGCCCAAATCTCAAAAGACCAGTACAGCAAAATAGTTTTTGTAGGTTTGCCTCAAACTAATTTGATGGCAAAACTTGACCTGAGCTGATATGAGTCTATTTAGATCTTTGTTTATCCCATTTAGTGAGGGATGCTTACATATTTTCCCGAAGAACTATTAATGTGCTTGATTACAGGTGCTTCCCCAGGCTCTGGTGAGGTGTTAAGATATGCCGTGTTGACTTCTGAAGCCCCCACACGCTAAACTCTAAAACACATCTGGCCCTAGAGATTGCAGATAAAGGTTTGTGGACTGGGTAAGGTCCTGCCTCCTTGGCATAGTGCTGGAAACCTTATGTGGGGTAACCATAAAGCTGTCCTCTTAGGGTGTTTTGACATTAAATGCAGAGGAAGCATGGAACAGATTGGAGCGAAGTGCTCCTCCCATAAATGTTAGCTGTTAGCATAACATGCTTTAGGTTGTTAAGTCTCTGCAGTGTCTCTCTGAGGCTTAGTCACAGTCCGTTTTACCCATGCAAAAGCTGAGGCTGGGAGAGGTTAAGTAACTTGCCTAAGCCAGCAAAGCTAGGAAGCAGCACCACCATGATGGCTGATTCCAGAACAAAGCACTTCTTAAATCACCATCCAAGAAGTTGCATGGTTGTGGGCCCATCGTGTGCTCACTGGGATTCATTTGTAGGTGAAATCATCAAAGCTCACGTGATGGAAGTTGGCGCGTGATGTGCTGGCCTGGTTCTAAGCAATTTGTGCATGTTACCTAATCCAATTCTTGCTACCACTCTATGAAGTCACTGATCTTGTTATTACCATTTAACAGCAGGGAAACTGAGGCACAGAGAGGGTGACTAACTTGCTTTGGGTTATACAACCAGAAAGCAAGGAAGTCCTCATTAGGGCCCAGGTGGTCTTCCATTTTGCTCGAGGGTCTGCAAGCTTATCCATTCAACTGGGTTGCCTCAGTATGAGGAGTGAAACACCTGTGTAAATAAGACCTTCCTTCCACACTTCCCCACTGTGCTTCAGGCTTCAGTTTCCAAAGCACTTTCACAGGGTAAGTGCAAGGAGAGGGTATCGTCACTCAGACAGGTTGAGTGACTAGCAAGAGGCACACTGATAGATGAGGTGTATGTGCGACCCCACACTCTTGGGGGCTGTCTGATCAAGCTGAAGTGACTTAAGAGCAAAGAACTGAAGCTGGAGAGTGGCCACCAAGGTGATTTCAGCACCACCTGCACCTGCTGTGTCAGCTTTCACTCAGTGAAGAGACCCTGGTTTCATGCTGAACAGTGCATGGGAGTGATGTTTAACACATCTCCGGAATCAACCAGTGGCTTATCATGGAGCATCAACACAGCTCACATCACAACATGAGAGACCAGAGACTCTTGATGACAAAGCACACCATGGCTCATGAAGCAGCCTTGCCCAGAACCTCAGCCTGAACCTGACTGGGTCTCCTGATCCAACCACCGATTGTCAGGAAACATGTAGCACAGGTTAAATGATACCATGGTGATGCGGCCAGCTGCACTTAGACCATGGGAGACTCTGCTGGACTGATGGCCCGGTTTCTTTAACACTTTTCTCTCTCTCTCTCCAAAAAAAAAAAAATATATATATATATATATATATATATATATATATATATATATATACATACACACACACAGATACACATACACATATACACAGAGATACACATACACACACATACACGTACATACATACACACATACACACAGATACACATACACATACCCACACAGAGATACACATACACACACAGAGATACACATACACACACATACATATACATACACAGAGATACACATACACACAGAGATACACATACATACACATACACATACATACATACACACATACACACAGATACACATACACATACCCACACAGAGATACACATACCCACACAGAGATACACATACACACACATACAGACAGACACACACAGATACACATACACATACACACAGATACACATACACATACACAGAGATACACATATACACACAGATACACACACATACACAGATACACACAGAGATATACACACACAGATACATACATACACAGAGATACATACATACACAGAGATACACATACACACAGGCATACAGATACATACACAGAGATACACATGCACACACATCACTTACACACACACACATGCACACACATCACATACACAGAGATACATACATACACACACAGAGATACACATACACACAGATACACACATACACACAGATACACATGTACACACATCACTTACACAGATACACATGCACACACATCACATACACAGAGATACACATATACACACATACACACAGAGATACACATACACAGAGATACACATACACACAGAGATACACATACAAACACAGAGATACACATACACACACAGATATACATACACACAGATACACACATGCACACAGATATACACACATACACACATACATACACACAGATAAACATGCACACATACATACACACAGAGAGATACACATACACATACACAGATACACATACACACATACACAGAGAAACACACATACACATACACACAGATACACATACACATACATACACAGATACACACATACACATAGAGACATACACATACATACACACAGAGATACACATACACAAATACACAGAGATACACATACACACATACACACACAGAGATACATACACACACATACACACAGAGATATACACACACATACACATACACAGAGATACACAGAGACATACACAGAGATACACATACATACATACACACAGAGATACACCTACACACATACATACACAGAGATATACATACACACACAGATACACATACATACACACAGAGATACACATACACACACATACACACAGAGAGATACACATACATACACACATACACACACAGAGATACATACATATACACACACAGAGATATATACACATACACAGACATACACAGAGATACACATACACACATACATACACACAGAGATACACATACACACATACATACACACAGAGATACACATATACACATACATACCCAGAGATACACACACATACACACACAGAGATACACATACACACACACACAGAATGAATAATCTGTATAAGAAAAAGACTTAACAGTCATATCAAGCTATTATAACTTGGGGTCTTTATTTGGATTTTGATTCAAACTGTTAAAAATAATTCATAATATAGGGACTGGAAATGAGAACACTGCCTGGATATTTGATAGGGTTAAGAAACTACTGTTGTGTTTGAGTGTGACAGTGGCACTGTATCTGGGTGGATAGGGTAGGGGCGAAACAGGATTGAAGAGGAGTTCATCCTTGGCGACGCTGGAAGCTGGGGAGAGGTACACTGGGGCTCGTTACTCTGCTGTTTGTATGGTTGCATATGTTTGAATTTTTCCATAAGGAAAAGTAAAGAAAGGATTTGTTTACTTGCCTAAAGCAATACTGCTCTTGGAAATGATTCAAGCAATATAAAAGCAAAGTAAAACATTAAAGTGTCTAATTCTTCCAGTTTGTTTCCCATTCAGGTAACCGCTGTCTGGGAGTTTGATGTAAATCCTTCTAGACTTTCCATTGTCTATATAAACAATCACATACCTTTATACTTTCTATACACAAATGGGATTATACTCTACACTCAGATCTGCAGTGTGCTTTTTTTCTCTCAGTAAGGCCGGGGCCAGCCCTTCATGTTCTAGCTGCATTTCTTTCTTTTTAGCTTCACTGTATGTCTTTGTAAGGATGTACCGTGATGAATTTCACCATTCCCTTTGGGTACACTTTTAGATTGATTTGAGCCTTTTGCTATTACAAGCCATGCCTCAATGAATGTCCTTGCACATGTACCTTGGTGCATTTTTGTGAGGATTTATGTCAAATGCGGTATTAGGAGAATTGTTCTTTTGGAACATGTGCTGCCAAAATGTCCTCCAAAAAATTGTCCTCTCTGGTGCTGATAAAGTGGGCTATGTCCTTGCCCTGCCTTAAAAATAAGGTTGATCTTTTTTCCCCCCAACCATGTAAGTAATATATGCATTTTGAAGGAATTTGGAAAATACAGAAAAGGAAAGGAGAAAGTAAACACCAACCAGTTGCTGTTCATTGAGATTCTTTCCAAATTTTTGCTCTTGGAAGTCATACTGCAAGAACAGCCTTGTGTATAAATTTATCTACATTCTGCTCATTTCCTCAAGGGCTATTCTGCAGCAGGAATGATCGAGTAAAACCCTTGGGCTAATTTTAGGATTCCTGTATCATCCGAGCAGATAGTAGGAGGTTTGTATACGTGTTGACTACCGCAAGCAATGCAGTAGAGGGCCTATCTTCGTGCATCTTGCCCAGTGTTTGGTATTACCGCTAAACCATTGTGTTTTTCTTTCTTGGCCATTTGCAGTAAAATGTGCTCTTTCACTTTTTCTCCTTTTGATTTGTGATGATCAATCAAGGCCATAGGTTAATGACTAATATGGTTAGTGACACAGGCTCTGACCTTGGCCTACCTGAGCTCACATCCCAGCTTCATCTCGTGGCTCACCTTTTTGGAGCCTCCTTTTCTGCAGGCGGGGGACATCATTGTATCTATTTTGAAATGAGGTAATCCACATGAAGCATGGGGCTGAGTGTCTGAACACAGGGTAGGTGCTGAGTTGTGATGATGGTGATATTGTCTGCAAGAAAACCATGAGATATGGGATTTTGGAGCTTGGGATATAGCTGAGAAAACAAAACTTAGAAAGATTAGAGACAGGAGGTTAGGGTTATATGAACCCTCTCTTAAGGTATCTTAATTGGATGGAAATGGGAAGGAGCTCCCTGAGGGCTTCCTGGAAGAAGGGGAAGCTGAACAGAGCCTTGAAGTGGGGCAGGGAGGCAGCAGAATGGAGCCAGCAGAAACAGGATGGATGGGGGCATGCCTGCTCCCCTCCTTCTCTCCTGCCTGTCATTGTTCACTCTGGGCATCCATCACCCTAATGAGGGCCAAGGGGAGAGCTGGGCCAATGACCAACCACTGCACAGCAGGAATAAAAACACTTGACCCTCTGGTGGGAGGAATTCAGCTGGACTGGGAAATTTTATTTTGAGTAATTAGCTAATATCACTGGGGAGACTTAATAACAAAGACAGAGAAATGTGGAAAAGTACTTTGCAGGCAGAAAAAGAAATGAGCATTTCTCCCACCCCAATTCCGTTAGCACTGACAGGAAGAAAGCTCCTGTATTGTACAGTGCCTCAGTTTCTCAGACTGCAGAGTGTGGAGGGCGTCCGTAAGGCGTGAAGAATGGGCTTGACTGACTGCATGCTTGGTCTTCCACTTGGGTTGGATGGAGGCCCAGGAATAGCAGTGTCATCCTGAGAAGCCTCCCAGGAGCTGAACACGCCCAGAATTGGCACACAGTGGGGGCAGAAAGGGCTTTGCTGGGCAGAAGCCTGGTGGGGGGGGGCAGAGTGACGTTCCCCAAAAGCTGGAGGCATTGATAGCGGAGGTTACACTGGGTGACAGCAGTGGGTTTCTCACTTCCTCAGACAACTTGGGGCCAGCTTACGTGGGTCCAAGAAGCTCTAATGGACAGAAGGAGAAGATTGACAAGATCACACACAGAAATCCTGAGACACAGCTGGTGCTTTCTGGAGGTCTGATAAATGGTACCGGGTCTGACAGTGAGGGTCCAAGGGGACTTGCAGGTTTATCTGTAAATTAGGATGTTTTAGGGCCAGGGTACTGGTTGGGCTGGTCTCAAGTATGTAGCGTGGTTTTGGACAACATCCTTACTTGGCGTCTGTAAAATGGGTATCATGGTGCCCGCTTCCTGGTTGTGGAGATGATAAAGAAGGAGATGTATGTCAGGTGTCGTCTGGCCCTCTGTGCTGGGTGACAAGCCCTTCTAAAACACAAAGGCGGACAACAGCAATCTTAGATTGTGTCTGGTGATTCTGTGGGCCAGTGGGGCTTGGCTGGTGGTTCTTCCACTGTCTGTCTTGGGTCTCTCATGAGATTGCTATGAGGTGGTAGCTGTGGCTCTGGCAGGAGTGGCCTCTCTCTCCAGGGACAATCCATGTGGCTGTTCTGTCCAATGGGATGACCTGGATTTCTCACCTGACTCTCCAAGAGAGAGGAAGCTGAAACTGCCAGGTCCTTTTAATACCTGCTGTGGAAGACCCAAAAGTCGCTTCCTCTGTATTCTGTTGGCCAAGCAGGCCCATCCCAGGGTCAAGAGCAGGGGTGCAAGCTCAGCTCTCGCTGGGTGGCTGGGGCTCCTGTGTACAGGGTAGGTGGAGTCATTTGGGGGTGTTTGGAGATCACCTTGCACAGGTGCTTTACCCTGGGGCAGACACTTAGATTCAAGGCATCTTACCATGACTGTGGCTAAGACTGGATTTTGACACACTTGTTTGAATATAACCTCTGCCCTGAGGCCCTGAGCCTTCCTTTTGCAGCCACCACCCCCCAGTATCTCCCCTCCAGATGTCCTCATAATCCAGCAACTAAGGAGGTAACGCCTGGCATAGCCAGGGAGGGGGCTGCTGAGACCAGTTCCAGTGTGTTCTGATCTGCTCTGCCTGTGCTTGTTAAATATTTTGAATATCACCTGCAGGGCAGTCTTTCTGCACAGTAGCTGCTCAATTAATGGGAACATCTTTCATTCCTACTAGTGTTTCTATTGTTAAGACAGGGGTTTAGACACTGTAAGAGAATGTGCTATCAGCATCCAGAAATTCTGCATGATTCAGTTTTCCTTTTGGAAAAAGCCCTAGGTGTCAAATAAGAAAATGAACTCTTTCAACTTGATTTTCTACTTGGTCAAGGTAATGAAGGCCCCAAGCTGCAAACTGAGAGAGAGCAGGACGACATCAACACAAAATGGACCTCTGTCCTGGCAGTCTCTTGGCTCCCCCTCCCTGACGGCCTGTTCCAGGCGTGTCTGCGCGCTGGCCCAGACCTGGGCCTCGGCCCAGCCTTCGGCCCCATTTCCTGAGCTTGCTGACTGAGCCGTCTCCTTAGCACTCCGGTGCACATTCCAGGGAATCTTGACGGCGAGGCCCTTTCTCCCACCCCAATTTCAACAAACACAGACAGACCACCACAATCCGGCTCACAACGTGGGGCTGGCACCGCAGGCCTTGGCGGTGGCGAACACACATCTCCCGGGCCAGGGCAGCAGATGTGGGCCTTTCAGGCCACACCACCTCCAGGCAGAGCAGGAGGCCCTGGGGGTGGCCGAGAGGGGAGCAGAGCTGTGCAGGGGCTGTGGCCTCTGGAAAGCTTGTCTGGCACTCCTCCCTCGCTGGGGCAAAGCCGGTCTGTTGGGGCAGCTCATCGGAATGTCCAAATGCACTCTGCAATTCCCATGGCTGTGGCTGTGGCCCAAAAGCAACCTCCAGGCAGATGGGAAAGTCTGCCTTTTTGTATGAATGTGAAACATTCTTTGAAGGCTGCTCATCTTTGTGTCTTGTTTGGAAATGTTGGAGGCCTGAGAAAATGGAAACCGCCTGTTTCTTTAGGGTCCCAGGTCTGGAGTTGGGAAGGCTGGAATTCCGACTTTTCTTAGAAAGTCCACAAGAAGTAAACCTGTTTAGAGAACATTTCCTGTTGGGAATGGCTAATGCTTAGAATATGTTACTGAAGGTCTCACATTTTGGAGATTTTTATAAAGAAAATAACCTCATAGTTCCGGGGGGATCATCATATGCTGTTCTTGTGGGAGAGTTGACCTCATCTGTATAATCCAAATCCCCCAGCCTTTAACCACAGCAGATGTAGCTGACTGATCTCAGAACTCTGTCCACTGACCTTAGATTTAGCCTCAGAGTCCTTCTTAACAGAGTTCTCCACTTTTAATCCATCCAATTGAAGTGGAGACCTTTGATCATCTCTGGATTCCACTTTTGCCGTGTGCCTTACGATCGGGGAATGGACATTCTCAATATCACCCCATCCTCAAACAATAGCACGAGGCACCTGGAGAGCTCTACCTTACACACAGTCTCGTGCCAGGGCCGGTGTCTCCATTCTACACATAGGAAAACCGATGGCCAGGTGCGGTGGCTCACACCTGTAATCCCACCACTTTGGGAGGCTGAGGTGGGTGGATCACCTGAGGTCGGGAGTTTGACACCAGCCTGATGCAACATGGAGAAACCCTGTCTCTACTAAAAATACAAAATTAAGCCGGGTATGATGGTGCATGCCTGTAATCCTAGCTACTTGGAAGGCTGAGGCAGGAGAATTGCTTGAACTCAGGAGGCAGAGGTTATGGTGAGCCGAGATAGTGCTGTTGCACTCCAACCTGGGCAACAAGAGCAAAACTCTGTCTCAAAAAAAAAAAAAAAAAGAAAAAGAAAAGAAAACTGATTACCAGAGAGTGGAATGCAGACAACTGGGACCTCTCACCTTCCTAATCCATGATCTTGTCCCTTGGGATGGTCTCTCTAGACCGTATTCTGCCTGTCTTGTCTTGTCATTATACCAAAGGTAAGGATTTTTTTTGAGACAGAGTTTCACTCTTGTTACCCAGGCTGGAGTGCAATGGCTAGATCTTGGCTCACCACAACCTCCGTCTCCTGGGTTCAAGCAATTCTCCTGCCTCAGCCTCCTGAGTAGCTGGGACTATAGGCTTGTGCCACCACACCCAGCTAATTTTTGTATTTTTAGTAGAGACGGGGTTTCACCATGTTGACCAGGATGGTCTCGATCTCTTTAACTCATGATCCGCCTGTGTCAGCCTCCCAAAGTGCTGGGATTATAGGTGTGAGCCACCTCACCGGGCCTTTTTTTGGTTTTAATTGTGTATTATTAGCTGTAATTTATTATAAAATAATTGGCTTTAAGGTATTGAATTTCATGTATTATAAAATCATGGTATTTTATTGGTTTTAATAATGGTTTATGTGTTACTCACAGTTGCTCAGAACCTCAGGTCTATGGTAGAAGGACATTCACTGAGATCTCCCGTCTTCCTTAGTTTCAAAACCTTGTCGCTGGCTTGCTTCCAGTTTCAGAGTTAACTGTTAGAACCCATGTTCCTAGGTGGATCAGTTCCTCCTGGACTCTGATATGAAGCCAGTCTATTAAGAAATTTAATGAGAGGAGGCTCAGGATGCAGCTGAAAACCACCAAGGACTTGGTTGTACATTAGCTTTCGTTTGTGAGCTTAAAAAAATCACAGAAATATTGGAGTGTTGTCTCAGCAGCTCCAAGAATCAGAGGGAGATTTAGGGAAAAAGTTTATTTGTGTAATTCTTGTTCTTAGGTGTTCCATAGATGTGGGCATATTTCCAACCCAGGGATACACGTGGGTGAAGTGATACATGGCATGCATTTGAGTTTATGTAAGCCAAACTGAAGTACACGTTGTTGCTGTCTCTATGTATATTTATACAATAATAAAATGATAAAGGACAGCTGCTCTCTACTGCACGAGAAACATGGAGTAGAAGAAGGATCTTTGGGGTTGGACTTGGGCAGATGCGGGTTCAAATCCCACTTCTACCGTGAAACAGCCGTGTGGCTTTGAGAACGTTTACTTGTGTGAGCTTCGGTTTTCAAATTAGTGCAGTGGAATGATATGCATTAAATGAGATAATAGCCACAAAAATGCCCAGTACGCTGTAGATTATATGTTAATAAAGTGGTTACTTAAAAAAGGGCGATGGGGTCCTGCTGAAAGGGAAAATATTAAATGGAAGAACATGCTTTCCTTTATTCATGCTGATCCTTCCATGGGAGCGTCGACTTGAGAAGGTGTTAAAATGCTTGGAGCATGTTAAGTTCCAGGCTCTGTTTCCATGAGAAACCGAATGGTACGGATGGTGAGCAGCTATTCTGTCTATCATTTCTTTGAAAGGGAAGCAGACATAGTTTTTGTTCAATCAGGGCCACTGTCTTCGTCTGCTGCATGTTTCAGGAGCTGTGACTTGGCTGCTGCCAGCTTTACCTGTGATGTTTACAACATGGTTGTATTTTGACTAAATTACCCACTTTGGTTAGGACCAATTGCTGTGAAGTTCACGCACATCAGAGTTGGAATTGTCAGCTCTGCTTCTTAAAGGATGTGTGACTTTGGGCAAGGCTTCTTACCAGTCTGAGCCTCAGCTTCCTTATCAGTGCAGTGGGCACTACAGCACGTATAACCGAGGGTTGCCTGGAAGATCGGTGAGATTATGTCTATGCCCAACTGTACACAGGGAGGAAAGATGTCAAAGGGTTTCCTACACGGCTTTATATTTTCTACTGTGGTCATTAAATTTGCAGTATTTGAAAATAGATGTGTAAAAGATACACAGTGCAGATGTCATTTTATGCACCAATCGCCCAGCCTTTCCCTGAGTGGGCAGAGGGACGTGACCTTTAGATGAAGTTTTAAGAAAACAAGTAAGAAAACTTGAATGGGAGCCTCCATGGAGAGCAGGGTCTTTTAGGAACTGATGACCTGGGTTGAGAAATCCTTCCCATCCCCCAGAAAAGAAATGTCCAGCCTCTCTTTTGCCACGTGGCAGCTACCACTGAGAACGAGAAAGAGGAAGAGGTTGTTTGAATGGACAGATGAGAGCAATAACAGACATTTGCTGAGCACTTTCGGGAAACACTGAATTGTGTTACCCCGCTGAGTGCTGACGATGACTGTAGGAGGTGTGACTCCAGGGACCACACTCCTAGCCTCTTGCTCGACTGTCACCTTTGTCATCTAGTTTTGTCCAGACACTGTCCAGACTGCGTTTGTTTTGACTTGGCTGAGGTTGGAGGGAGGGCCATTATGTGTAATTACTCAGGTTGTGCACTGCACAACCCCAAGGGCTCCACTGAAATCACAGATATAGATAGAAATGCTTATTATGACACTTTTCTGGCAGATGGTAGTAAAGTGACTTGTTCCATCAAAAAGTATGTTGTGGCCATTCTCTGACAGATCGAAGACGGAAAACCTTTCTTGAGTTCACACCAAAGTTCTGTATGGGCTGGTGGTAGCACGATCATTGGATGGAGTCACTGCTTGCTTTATCTGGAGGGAGGGAATTGTATTCTAATGGGAAACTGAGCTATCATGTTGTCTCTACGTCTGGGAGCAAAGTCCCTACAGTCAAATACAGCCTTGCTATTGTAACAGAGGCATTCCCAAGAGGCAGGGGAGCAGGATGGTTAAGAGCAGAGTATAGAGAGAGTGGCCGGGGTTCAAAGTCTGGCTCTGCCACCAATTGCTGTGTGTCTTTGGCAACTTGCTTAACCTCTCTGGGCCTCAGTGGCCACACCTGACATTGAATGACAATGACAACACCTGTCTCACAGGTCTGTGCTGAGTCTTAAATGAGTTACTGTATATAAAGCAGTTAGAACAGTACCTGGCTTACACTAGGTGTTAGCTGGCTTTATTAAAGGTAGCCTAAGATTTTCTCACAGAAGTGTAGTTTTAAGAACATGAGCAGGTCCTTGGAATTTCTGTAGACTGGCTTTTATTCAAGTGCATCTGATCATTTGTAAGTTCCTGTGTTTCGTGACCAAGATGAGTTTACAACTGGGGCAACCTTAAGGAAGAAGACTCAGATATTGACTCATGGAGCTTGTTCAAAAGAGGACTGACTTAGTATATTTCAGGCTCCCCCCCACACTGCCTAACAGCAACGACAGCACATTTTTACCTCCTAGATTTTGCTGTAATTTTGTAGATGGAATTTCATAAAGGGTTTTATATATTCTATCGTGGTCATTAAGTTTGCAGTATTTAAAAATAGATGTGTAAAAGACACACAGTGCAGGCTATAAAACACCCTCAAACGACATTAAAATGGGAATGAATCCATTCATTTGGGTTTCAGCTGAGTTTATCTTGTATTACATATTTTTTAATATCCAAAGACCTGTAGAAATAGGTTATTGAGTAGGAAGTTGGCCAAGCCAGAGCTCTACGCCATGTGGGCACTTGTGGGCACTGGCAAAGCCATTGAAATTTGATCCTGATTGAATTGCAGTCATTTTCCACCTGCAAAAACAGTTTTCTCCAGCAAACTTAGGAGTGGGGGTGGGGTTTTATGCACTGCCACCTTCTCCAGCATGGATCTTTCACTTTCTATTAAGCTCAATGTCTTCACGTTGATGCCTGTAAGATGGACCTCTTGGAGAATATTTAATACATGTTTGCATTTCTAAACTTAAAAAAAGTTTGCCCTGGTATTTGCCATGAGAATGTGATTAAATGCGCTGCGTGAAATCAAACTCCGTGTCTCTGGGGTCTTGAGCAGCCCTTAGGATCAAGTAGGTCTTAACAAACTTGTGTGAAAAGTACAGATGAATGTATTTGGGCCCACATATGAAGAGGGTGGACTTGAAGATGGCAGATCTGAAGTCGCTTGGCAGAGAACTCAGCGTGATAGGCATGAGCCAGGACCTAAAGAGGACAGAGGGTGTGGGTGTGCACCAGTCCTGGTGTCAAACCTGTGATTTTCCGGCAGTGGGACCAGGGGCAGGTCTTACAACCTCTGTAAACGCCAGCTTCTCATCTGCCAAATGGGAGCAATGATTCAGCCTGTGCCTATGAGGGTTTTTGTAAGAAATGAATGAATGTGTAGACAAAGTGTGTAAGAGTAAATGTGCATGATCAGTGCTCAGTGCATGTTAGTTGCTGCTGTTTCTAGAAATGATGGTGCTAAGAGTGACGATGATGATGGTGAGGGTAATGGATGGTGATGATGATGATGGTGATGATAATGGATGGTGACGATGATGATGATGGTGATGATAATGGATGGTGACGATGATGGTGGTGAGGGTAATGGATGGTGACGATGATTGTGGAGGTGGTGAAGATGGCAATGATGATGGTGGTGAGGGTAATGGATGGCGATGATGATGGTGGTGAGGGTAATGGATGGTGATGATGACTGTGGAGGTGGTGAAGATGGCGATGATGATGGTGGTGAGGGTAATGGATGGTGACGATGATTGTGGAGGTGGTGAAGATGGCGATGATGATGGTGAGGGTAATGGATGGTGACGATGATGATGGTGATGGTAATGGATGGTGACGATGATGATGGTGGTGATGATAATGGATGGTGACAAGGATTGTGGAGGTGGTGAAGATGGCGATGATGATGGTGAGGGTGATGGATGGTGATGATGATGATGGTGAGGGTAATGGATGGTGATGATGATGGTGAGGGTAATGGATGGTGACGATGATGGTGGTGAGGGTAATGGATGGTGACGATGATGGTGGAGGTGGTGAAGATGGCGATGATGATGGTGAGGGTGATGATAATAGATGATGGTGATGGGGTGGTGGTGATGCCAGTGGTGATGGTGATGGTGACAATGGTGATGGTGATGGTGAAGGTAACATGGTAGTGATGATGATGATGGTGATAAGTGTTTCTTGGTAGGCTGAAGACTTTGACTGAATAGATTATTGTTTTCTAGGAGGATTTGAAGGAATTCAGCCATGCCAGATGTTTTCTCTGTGTACTGCTGAAATGCCACTATTGAGCCATTCATTGGGACTCAGCCTCATAACCCTCCTCACATCCCCAAATTTATTAATTTTTCCTTTATGATACTGTCTTTACCTCTTAAGAGATCTTTCTCAAAATTTATAGTTATTTCCTATGTTTTCCTCCAAATTTTTAATTTCTTGCCTTTCATATTTATTTTATTTTTCTATGAGATGAACTAGGAATTTAATTTTATTACTTTATAATGGAATTCCTACATCACCACATCTCCAAGTAGTCCGTTAGTGCTTTTTTGTTGATCTGAACAATTTCCAGTTAATTTTTTTTTTTGAGACAAAGTCTCACCATGTTATCTAGGCAGGAGTGCAATGGTGCAATCATGGCTCACTGCAGCCTCGACCTCCCAGGCTTAAGTGATTCTCCCATCTCAGCTTCCGAATAGCTGGGACAACAGGCACTCATCACTAGGCCTGACTATTTCTTTTCTTTTTTTTTTTTTTTTTTTTTTACTTTTTGTAGAGATGGGATCTTGATGTGTTGCCAGGGCTGGTTTTGAACTCCTGGATGCAAGAGATCTTCCTACCTCAGCCTCCCAAAGTGCCGGGATTACAGAGATGAGCCACCATGCTCAGCCCATTTGTGCTTTAAGACATTCGACGTGTGCCTCAGTATTGGAAAGGCAACTTGTATCCTTGTACTCTGCTGCGTGAGTTGTTTGAGTAACTTTGCTTCTCTGAGCCTCAGTTTCTTCATCTGTAAATGGGGAAACTAATTAGTCCTCTCTACCTTTCAGGACTACGTTGAGGGCCACACGACATACTATACGTGAATGTGCTTTGCAAACTGCAAAGTATTTTGGATGCTTCTAAGTCATGTGCTGGTGACCTTTGGGGAACATTCTATCAGATATGTGTGTTTGCGGCTAGCGATTGATCCCAAATGGCCAGAGGAGGGAGGCTTTGAGCTCCACAGGCTTTGAAATTCCTTCGAGAGTTCTGTGCACTTTGTTAGTTATAGGCTGGCCCACACTGTGCACTGGTTGTGATGACTCCTATATTTTCTCACGAGCCTATGTGGAGACGGTGTGCAGAATCTCGAGCGATGTCGTGGTGAGGGCTGCACGAAAGATGTCTTACGTGCTCCCGAATCGAATCCTTCATCTCCACGTTGAATCATAGTGACAGTGTCTGCCGTATGCTGAGTGCCCTCAGCGTCGTGTCACTTTACACACGTTAACCGCAAAGTAGCTACTTTACCCCTGTTTCACAGATGGGGGACTTATGGCCTGGAAATGTCAGTATGAAGGGGCTTTCTCATGATCACAGAGCTTGGAGAAGGCAGAGTTCGGAGTGGGATTTGTGCTCTCTGACCCCAAAGTTCTTGTTCTGTTTAGGGTACCACCGTGGTTTATCTGGTTTTTGTTTTCAGCCAACCAACTAACATTACTAACCAACCAACTAATAAGCAGTGATCCACCCCCCCCAACCAACTAACCAACCAACCAATCAGCTAATCAACAACCAGCCGCCAACCATCAGCCATGTGTCACCATCAGTCACGTGCTCAGCACTGAGCTTCGGGAGGGAGAGGACAGTCTGTCCCGGTCTGCAAGGAACTATGGGGCTGTGCCTACTGCACTGCATTCTAGAGATGCGCTCAGCGTCCTCGGCTGGAGCGTCACTTCTTTGGGGCGGGAGTTACACCCTGGTAGGCATCTGTATTGTTAGCACCCAGCACAAGGGAAGTGTGTGGCTGTCTGGGATGGGAGTGGGTGTGGGGCTCAGTAAATATCACACTCACACATGCTCTCACACACCCACCCTCTAACACACATGCAGTCACACACACACATATGTACTCCACACATTCACACACATGCACTCACATTCACACATACACTCTCACACACCCTCACATGCACTCACACTCACACACTTATGCACTCTTCACACATGCACTATCACACACATACTCACAGACATACACACACCTATGCACTGTCACAGTTATGCACGCTTCACATATACACACACATGCACCCACACACTTATGTACTCTTCACACACACTGTCACACATACAGACACACACATGCACTATCACACATGCACTCTTCACATATATACACACATGCACTCATGCGCACTCTTCACACACTGTGACACATACAGACACACATATACACACATGCACTCACACACTTATGTACTCTTCACACACACTGTCACACATACAGACACACATGCACTATCACACTTATGCACTCATCACATATACACTCGCATGCACTCACACTTATACACTTCACACACTGTCACACATAGACACACATATACACATATGCACTATCACACATGCACTCTTCACATATATACACACATGCACTCATACTTATGCACTCTTCACACGGTGACACACATACAGACACACATATACACACACATGCACTCACACACTTATGTACTCTTCACACACACTGTTACACAGACACACACATGCACTATCACACTTATGCACTCATCACATATACACTCACATGCACTCACACTTATACACTTCACACACTGTCACACATAGACACACATATACACACGTGCACTCTTCACATATACACACATGCACTCATACTTATGCCCTCTTCACACACGTCACACACAGACACATATGTACTATCACACTTATACACTCTTTACATATACACTCACACATGTACTCACACTTATACACTCTTCACACATACTCACATTCACACATACTCACATGCACTCACACATTCACACATACATGCACACATACATGCTCACACATTCTCACACACATGCACTCACACTCAAAACACTTGTTTGCATGCACACACTCATCCACTCTCGTATATACTTGCATACTCACACACTTTCACACGTACACATCCTCACAATCTCACACTCATGCACATACTCATGGACACTCACACATACTTTCCCTCTTCTCTCACACTCACACACATACACACCCTTCCTTGAGCATGAAACACAACACATGACACACTGTGGGAGGAAGGAAGGGGCCGAACAGCTTTCAGAGCCTTGGTTGGACGTGCTCAGGAGTCAGATCCCTGCTGGGGATCAGATCCAAGCTCGGGGTCAGATCTGTGTTCAGGCATCAGGTGCATGCCTCTCGATCAGATCCATGCCCTGGGGTCAGATCCACACTCAGGGTTAGATCCAGTCTCAGGGTCAGATCCTTGCTCAGGGGTCAGTTCCATGCTCTGGGGTCAGATCCTTGCTCTGAGATAAGGTCTGCGCTTTGGGGTCAGATCCGCACTTGGGGTTAGATCCAGGCTCTGGGGTTTGGTTCGAGCTCTGGGGTCAGATCCTAGCTCTGAGGTAAGGTCTGTGCTTTGGGGTCAGATCCGCACTTGGGGTTAGATCCAGGCTCTGGGGTTGGGTTCGAGCTCTGGGGTCAGATCCTCGCTCTGAGGTAAGGTCTGCGCTTTGGGGTCAGATCCGCACTTAGGGTCAGATCCGTGCTCTGGGGTCAGGTCTGCGCTCAGTTGTCAGGTTTGAGCTCGGGTCAGATCTGAGCTCTGAAGTGAGGTCTCTGCTTTGGGGTCAGATCCACGCTGGGGGTCAAATCCATTCCTGGGGGTCAGGTCCGCGCTCAGGGGTCAGGTCGGCCTTCGGGGGCCAGGTCCGCACCCTGAGGTCAGATCCACGCCCGGGGGTCAGGTCTGTGCTCTGAGGTCAGACCTGTGCTGGGGGTCAGGTCCATGCTGGGTGTCAGATCTGTGTTGGGATCAGATCTGTGCTCTGCTCCGTGGCGGGATCCATGCTGGAGGGTCAGCTTCGCCTCAGGTGGCTGAGTGAAAAGCAGGTAGGATGGCACCTGCCTGGAGCCCTCCCCTCCTTAGGGGAGAAGAGCAGCTTCTCCAGGGCCACTGCCTGGCTTGGGAAAGCTGTCAGAGGCTCTGCACAGGTATGGAGCTGGCCATAGCTGAAGGAGCCCTGAATTGGGGTCAGGGGTCTGAGCACAGCTGTGCCAGTCACATCTTGGATGGCCTAGGCTGGCCTCCGACACCTGGGCCTGGCCCTCATTTTCTGCACATGGCCACTGAGGCCCAGGGCCCGAGCACCTGCTCTCCAAAGGCCCTTCCTGGAAACTCTGGTGTTTCCCATCTTTTCTGGCTGCTCATTAACAGGGCATTTTCATTTTCCAGTCCACACTCCAGCCTCCTCCCATGGACCTCACCCACTGGCAGGGATGTGGGCACTGTGCAATTCTCCAAAAGCCCCAGGAAAGGGTGTGGGGTGGCAGGCGGCTTAAATGCCAGCCCTGCAGCAGGCACCAGGGATATTATGCCTCGGTTCCATGCCCCTCGGTCCCAGTCTGCTGGGAAACCGGGTGTTTTCTTACCCAAGCCTGAGTCACCACCGGTGAAGTGGACGGGCGGAAAGTCTGGGGCTCAGGGCAGACCACACAGCGAGTGCGTGCAGCTCGAAGCTTAGCCCCGACATGGACAGCCCCTCCCAAGGCCCCACTGCAGGAAGGGCTGTGGGAGACCTGCGTGTCTTTCTCCTGTTACTGGGGCTTCTGTGAACTCCCTGGAGGCTGAGAGATGCTGCAAAGCTCTGCTTCTCAGCCTGGCCTGGGGTCCTGGCATCAAGCCCAGGAGAGAATGAGAGACCCGCCCGCCTGGCCTGCGTGGCCAGTGGAGCCAGAGCTGGCGAGGAGGGCAGCCTGGCTGCAAGGTCTTGTGCCACATTCAGGGAGGCTGTTCCCTATCCAGCGCCAGCCCGGTTTCAATCAGCCTCCTTCACCCGCACAGGCCAAGAAAAAGCTATAAAGTTAGAAGCCGCCCTGGCATCTGCTGTGTGTGAGAACAGAGCAGATATTGTCCCTGGCTTCCCGTTCTCAGCGGCTCTCATTCTTGTTGGCCACACAAATGGTTCTAATCAGTTTTCAGAGCCTCTCCGTGGTGTTTTAAGATGTTTGCTCGCTGCATTCTTGGGCAAATTCCCCTCCAGTCTTGAACGTCACCTTCCCACCCCCTTCCCCAGCTGAAACGAAAGGGAAGATGAGGTGTGAGTCAGACGTGTGTGTTTACATGCCCGTGTGCCATGCATGTTCTCAGTAGATTTTAACTTCTGTGAGTTGAGGCCAATTGGAGGAGCTGCTACCCCTGCCGGGGAGAGGGTATGAGGCCTCCTGATTATCTGTGGGGCATCCATGTCCATGTCTCTGTCCTTGGAATTTGGACAGTGTGGTCCAGCACCTTCGAGACCACACCTCCCCTCTCAGGTGACCCTTACCAGTCTGTGGGGCCACCCCCACTTTCTAGCCTTGTCCCCAGGGGTTCAGGGCAACTCTGCTCTGAGCCTCCAGATTGCAGGTGATCATGGCTGTGTCAGCCACTCTCCTTCTGGTGAGGAAACAGGGCCTCAAGGGCTCCCTGACATTTTTCTCCTGCTACAGAGAGCTCAGTGGGCGGCCGTTGAACCCAAAGGCCTTCTCTGATTAGCTTTCAATGAAAAGATGAACCTGGTGGGAGGGATGAGGGTCTCCTTGTTACCAAGCAAAGTGGGATTTGTTGACCCAGCAGCAAGCCAGGAGTCAGGCCCTAAGACAGGAGACTGAGTTCTCCCCTAGCACCCGCAAAAAGGTGTGTGTTTAAGAGTGAGGTCGCACACACGTAAGAGTCACAGCCTGAAGTGCTTTCATCAGAAAATAGAAATAAGCCTGGAAAACCCTCTCGATGGTGCAAGAACAGCTGCTGCCACACAGAGACGGGGTGCCAGGCTCAGTGTTAAAGTCCTCCTTGTTCCTGATCTTCTTCTGGTCTTTAAGGCATTTTTCTTTTCAGTTGGGAACTGATTGCCTATGGTGTGTTTAGTCAGGAGGGAACTTTGGAGTCTGGAAGGTGCCGGCTTCTTCCCTCTCTCCCCCTCTCCCCATTCTTCTTTCCTCCTCTTTTCTTCTCCCTTCTTCCTTCTTCCTTTTCATCTCCATTGTCAACCCACAGCTCTGACTCAGAGAAGTGAGGGAGGATGTTTAACAAATGCACCCATGATCTACCAGCCTTGAGATTGTATAACTGAGGGGGAAAAGGACAGAATTCTCCACCACACCTGTCACAGGTTGGGCTCTCTGGAAATCAATTTTGAGACAGTTTGGGATATACATTTTTCTTTGGATCAATACCTGTGAAAGGAAGGCAGAACAAACGGGATTGGGCAGAGGGAGAAGTCAGATTTCGATGTAATCTGATGGAACCTTGGCCAGTCTGGTGGGGTGCCTGGAGCAAGAGCTATCCGTCCATCAGAGCATCTGCTTTAGGCTAAATGCCAAGGTGCTTACACTCCCGCCTTTTAGATACAAGATGTGGCTGCCCCAGGAAGGGTGTGGCTTGGGCTAGGTGGCTCTCTGAAGTTGGGATAGGCCCCCAAAGGGGCAGATGGCTAAGTGACCACATTCGCTGAGGACCTGGGTGCTGCAGCTTCATATCTGAACGATGTTATTCTAGATCAGCACATCCCATACTGAGCCCTAGGACCCTGAGAGCTCTGTGAAGGTGATAAAGAAGGGCCCATGGATTGTTTCAAAATTCTAAAACATGTCTTTATACTGACATAAAGCCACAACCAAGAGTTGTCTTTGTCTTGGGCAAGACGTGATGAGTGCATGCTGGCAGCTGCAGGCCACACAATGGAGGATGTATGAGGGTGGAATCCCAGTTCAGACATTCTTTAGCTGAGGGGCTTCTGGCAAGGCACTTGACCCTGCTTTGTAAAAGGGAGTTTAAAAGCACACAAGCCTATCAGAGCTGGGTGGGTGAGACCGGAGTGAAACCGAGTGATACACAGGAGTCGCCCGGTATTGACCCTAAATGCACTCGTCTTTCATTACTGTCGTTTCTGTTGTCTTCCCAACAGCTGGAACTACACCGCCCAGAGTTTTGTGTCTGTGCTTCTAGGTCAGTAGAGGCTGCAGGAGACCGTTCTTTACACCCCGAATGCGGCTGCAGGGAAAGTGTTGTTGCAGCTTTCCCACATTGCCACCATCTTCTCTCACCTGGCTGCTGCGGGGTGGCAGTTGGCTGTGGCTCCTCCAGCAAACTAGATTTCCCACTTTAGGTTTTGGAATCTAGGAATGGGGTGAAGGCAGTGTCGTGATGAAAGGTACCAGCTTTTCATTCGAGAGACCCGCACCAGCACAGTGTGAGGAGATGTGCGGCCGGCTGTCTTTGCTCTCCCTCATTTCACATCCAGCCTCCGACCGTCTGCCCTGCCGACTTCAGGCCCAGCACCAGCCACACCCCACAGCCTGCCGTGGAGGTCCTGGAGGTTTAGCCAGCTCCCATGAATGAGTGACATTGAGTACCAACGTCGCTTGTTCTATAGTTCTCAGTGCTTCCACTGCTGTGACTAAACCTAACTGTCGTATCACCGTCACCACCACCACCATCATCACCTCGCCATCACTGTGATCACCACATCACAGTCAACACCATCAGCACCCTTACCCTCATTGTCACCCTCGCCGTCATTATTATTACCATCCTTACCATAATCCTCACTGTCATTGCCACCATCGTTATCACCATATAAGTTCTGCGCACTAAATGATTGCACCACTGGGGCGCCCATCCTGATCCTCATTTACCGTCATCACTGTCACCGTTATCACCGTCATCCTTCTTACCATCACCACCCCCCGTCCTCCTCCTCACCGTCACCGTCATCACCAACGCGACCATCATCATAATCATGATCATTTTCACCGTCACCGAAACCATCACCTTTTTGCCGCTGTCACCATCACCACCACGACGATCCTCATCATCACGGGAAACATGAATTAGACAACATGGAGGTACAGAAAGTAGGGCTATATCAAGGAGGGCGGAAATCGCAGTTCAGTTTTTTCTTTTGAGATGGGGTCTCACTCTGTCACCCAGGCTGGAGTGCAGTGGCATGATCTCCGCTCACTGCAGCCTCCGCCTCCCGGGTTCAAATAATTCTCTGCCTCAGCCTCCTGAGTAGCTGGGATTACAGGCATCACAACCAGGCCTGGCTAATTTTTTTGTATTTTTAGTAGAGATGGGGTTTCACCATATTGGCCAGGCTGCTCTTGAACTCCTGACCTCTTGATCCACCCGCCTTGGTCTTCCAAAATCCTGGGATTACAGGCGTGAGCTACTGCCCCCAGCCCACAGTTCACTTTTACAACGAGCCACCTGACAATTAAGACTAACATTTGGTCGTGAACTCTAACGCCCATAGTAGCCAGCCCAGTAACGTAACTGATTGGAATTTGGGATACATGGAAATGTGGAATGCTGAGACTATGACAGTTTTCTGAAGATAATCAAGTCCAAGTTTTCACTAAAGAAGGAGGTGGCCAAACAGAAGCCATCTGAGGCGTGAATCTAGCTGGAGTCCCCGGTAGGCACCGACTGCACTGCAGGGTTGTTTTCTTTAGATTCAGTGATATTCCGATTCCTAGGCGAAGAGACAGAGGAAAAGCAATTTACAGGTAGGGGGAGGCCACAGGATCTGGTGGGAGGATTGCGGTTTAGGAATCAGATGTATTTGGGTTTCAGTCCCAGGTGCAGATTGCCGTGTCAGCCACTTTGGTCACATTTTCTGAGCAGCAGTCCCCTCATGTGAAAAAGGACAACCACAATAGTCCGTTCCTCATCCCATTTGGTAGCTGTGAGATCAGAGGAGACAGGATTTGGAGAGCACTCACCCCATGCCTCGCGCATGGGATGTGCTCAATGAGTGCCAGCATTGCCATAATTAGTTTTAGAGGATTCGTTTCTAGGATGACCTGAAGTCTCCCTCCACTCTCTCTGTCCCTGCTCGTCTAATATCACACACCCATACATGACACACACTCTCTCTTACTCAAATTCACATACATGCACATTCTCACAAATACACTCAGAGTGGACTTAATAATCCAGCGTGCTGAGTTAATGGATTACTGAGAGAGCATACGATTTACTATGTAACGTAATGAAACTGATGTAAAGACCAGTATTTCATGCTAAAAGTCCGCACTCAATTCCTTCTCCTTCTACAGCACACACTCGCACACGTTCACTCACGCTTCACTTCAGTTCTGCAGCTCCTATGATCTGCCTAATCTCAGAAACAACCTTTCGATTGCGCATTCCTGGGGGAAATGCATTCTTTCCTCCTCCAGAAGAAAGATGTCTCATGATATCACTTGAGAAGAATGAACTCAAACCAGGGTCTCTCAGGGGACAAACTTTGACCCAGTGGTTTGCTGGCGCTGGCCTTTCTGAGTAACCAGACCCACCCAGCATACCTTGCCCTCAGGCCACCCAGTCTTTCCTGCTCTCCTACAGGAAGGCTTTGGTTAAACATCCACAGTCGTGGGTGGGCTCCCTCCCATTGCGCTGCCCAGCTGGGCAGTTCCTCCCCTTCATTGTGAGTTTATTGCTGTAATGGAAGAACCAAGGAAGGGGATGTCCTCTGTCATCCAAGGCTGTGGCGGCCTAAGCCTCTCTCTTGGGGGCTGCGGTAAGAAGCCCAGTTTCTTCAGTTCTTCCTGGGTCTGCTGCAGGAGATAGGCTAGTGAGCACGACACCCTCGCTTGTTGTATTGCAAACAGTCTACAGGTAAATAGATGTTTCCTCTAATGAGCAGGCTTGTCCAAGCCATGAGCATGCAGCGCTCAGCTGTTGATTGTATGCCCTTAGCACTCTGCTCTCCTCTTAGTAGCCCCTGAGTTTCCCTATAAAGAATCATATTCCCTCTCCTTCCAGTCTACCTGGTTTGGAGTGGGCCTGTGACCCAGTATCAGCCATGAGAACACTTTATCCTAGGCTGGGTGTGGTGAATTATGCCTGTAATCCTAGCTCTTTAGGAAGCCAAGGCTGGAAGATCCCTTGAGACCAGGAGTTCTGGAACACTGTACTTTTTCTGACCATTGTGATTGGTCCAGGGACGTTATTTATCCCAAATGACTCTACTGAGAGACCTTGAGGAGTTGCTGCAGCCCTCAAAAAGAGAAATTCTCTTTGTCCCGGGATGGCTGAACTATGATGATTTGAGCTTAAGGATGCCAGAAGCTCCTTACCACCCTCAGAGAGAGCCTACCTAAAATGACACTGGATCCAAGAAAACCATCAGAGGGACAGAGAGAAACCAAGATTTGGAGACATTGTGTTGAGCCTCTTGGTCTATGTTAACGGAAGCTTGACTTTCTAGTTAAGAGAAGCAGTCAATTTCCCTGATAGGCGTAAATCAGCTATTTACAGACTAAAGGGTCTTAGCTAATACAAGTCACACGTTGAGAGATGCTTGTAAATAATCATCAAATTGCTTAGTGAGATTTAAAACCAGAATCTTACTGTGATAATAGCAGTCATCATAGCTGGCATTTGCTGAGGGCTTACTAGTGCCAAGAATTGTACAAAGCATTTTAAATATTTTTTCTGAACAAGTCATTAAAACCATTCTGTGCCATGTGTACTGTCACTGTCTCTATCATCATCATCATCATCACTATTATGGACTGAATGTTTGTGCCCCCAACCCCAATTTTGCATGTTGAATCCCTAACGTCCAATATGGTGGCATTTGGAGATGGGGCCTTCGACAGGTAATTAGGTTTAGATGAGGTCTTGAGGGTAGAGCCCCTATGATGCGTTTAAGTCAGTATAAGAAACACCAGAGTGTGCGTGCCCATTCTTTCTCTTTCTCTCTCCTGCTTCCCCTTCTCTCTCCCTCTCCCTGTCTCTCTTTCTCCTCAACATGTGAAGACATGGGGAGATGCAGCTGTCTATAAGTCAGGAAGACAGCCTTCACCAGAACCTGACCATGTTGGCACTGTGGTCTTGAACTTCCCAGCCTCCAGAATTGTGAGAAATATATTTCTGTTGTTTAAGCCACCTAGTCAGTCTATGGTATTTTGTTGTGACAGCCTGGGAAGACGGAAATAGTCACTATCATCACCATCATCATCACCACCATCACCATCATCACCACCACCATCAGTATCACCACCATCACCATCATAATTACCATTAACACCATCATCATCACCACCATCACCATCACCATTATCACCATCACCATCATCACCACCATCATCACCATTACCATCATCACCACTATCATCACCACCATCATCATTACCATCATCACCATCACCATCATCATCACCATCATCACCATTATCATCACCATCATAATTACCATCATCACCATTATCATCACCATCATCAACATCACCACTATCATCACCACTATCATCATTACCATTATCATCACCGTCACCATCACCACCATCATCATCATTATCATCACCATCATCACCACCATCACCATCATTAACATCACCACTATCATCACCACTGTCATTACCATTATCATCACCGTCACCATCATCACCACCATCATCATCATTATCATCACCATCATCACCATCATCACCACCATCATCACCATCACCATCATCACCACTATCATCACCACCATCATCATTACCATCATCACCATCACCATCATCATCACCATCATCATCATCACCATCATCACCATTATCATCACCACCATCATAATTACCATCATCACCATTATCATCACCATCATCATCACCACTATCATCACCACTATCATCATTACCATTATCATCACCGTCACCATCATCACCACCATCATCATCATTATCATCACCATCATCACCACCATCACCATTATCATCATCACCATCATCACCATCATTAACATCACCACTATCATCACCACTGTCATTACCATTATCATCACTGTCACCATCATCACCACCATCATCATTATCATCACTGTCACCATCATCACCACCATCATCACCACTATCATCACCACCATCATCATTACCATCATCACCACCACCATCACTATCACCACCATCACCATCATAATTACCATTACGACCATCATCACCATCATCACCACCATCATCATTACCATCATCACCACCACCATCACCATCACCACCATCACCATCATAATTACCATTACGACCATCATCACCATCATCACCACCATCACCATTATCATCACCATGACCATCATCACCATCATTAACGTCACCACTATCATCACCACCATCATTACCATCATCACCATCACTAACATCACCACTATCATCACCATAATCACCATCACCATCATCACCATTATCATCACCATCACCACCATCGCCATCATTATCACCATCACCAGATCATATCATCATTATCACCATGACCATTATCACTGTCACCACCATCACCATCATCATTATCATCAACTCCATGATGCAAGTTTTGCATATTTCTACAAACATGCATGTATTTTATTTCTCTGCTTCTTTGCTCGGATGGTCTCTTTAGTCTGGTGAACTCTCTTCACCTGGTAGGTGGTAGAAGGAAGTGGGTGTGGGCTGGGGCTGTGGGATTAGGCTGCCCAGGTTCATGTATGAGGTATTAACTGTACCTCCTGGACAAGTGGTTTAGCTGCCCCAAGATTTGTTCATACAATAGGAATGAAACCAAGCTTGCAGTACAGATATTGACTCAGAATTTCTAAGTTAGGTATGCACAAGTCTGTCTTTCCTTATTTCTAAATAATTAAACTAAATTCTTGAGGTTCCATTTTCACTCGAGCTGTGAGACCAAATCTTTCTGTTCCAAGGAACTCAGTCACATCTGGTTTAAAATTCTGTCTTTTTTTGCGGGGGGGTCAATTTTTCTGCACCCCTCCTCCTTCCCTTTTTGCTGGGGGATGTAAGTTCCTGCAGGGCTTCTGCATCCTTCTAGCACACAGGATGGGATACCTGGTCTGTGTCCTTCTCTGTCCCTGTTGGTGTTTCCTAAATGTAATTGCTGAGGAGGCATTTTAAAAATTGAGGCAATATTCATATAAATGCACAAAATTAGCCATTTTAACGCATTCAATTTGGTGGATTTAGTACATTACAGTATCCCCCAGGACTTTGGTGGCACTCTTCCACATCGGGGCGGAGGAAGCAGTTGCTTCAGACTTAAGCCTCACTCTCTTTTCCTGACCTCTTGAGCAGTCATTAATTGGGGGTGGTAGCACCCACTTGGTTGTCATAGTGAGTAGAGGAGCTGCTGCATCTAGGCGCTGGGGCCAGGAGGGCAAACTTTCCTGCCACGAGTGTGGCAGCTCTGCAGGGTCAAGAACTGTCGGTGATGACCGAGGTGTCCGGTAGAAACAATGTGGGGGATTTTATCCACAACATCTGCCCTTTTCAGCAAATGTTTGCTGCAGACTGGGAGGCTCAGAGCTGCCCCCAGCCCCAGCACCCCAGGCTTCAGCAGTGTCCTGGCCGACAACTTGCAGTCTTGAGAAAAAGCAGCTGCAAGACCATGGTCAGGCTAACGTTTGCCAGTCCTGGTAGAACTTCTCCTTTGCTGGCTTTTGCATGGGGTTTCTCCTCCATGCTGTTCAGATTCCTCAGACTGCATAATTATTACCTCATTCGGAGGTTCAGGACCCAAATGTCTGAGCAAGAGAATTATGGTTATGCAACTTCCGGCAAATATGCAGACTTTCTCCAGTTTGCAAGGGGAGGAGCTTTTGCCTTTCCCTAGACATCAGCTCGTGCAGTCAGGGTCACACTGAGCTGGGCCTGACTCCCATGTTTTGGGGGACATTTCTGTACATCAGCACTGGGTCTAGGGCGGAGGCCGGAGGAATGGGGAGCTGTGATGCTAATCACTCTCTTCTGCTTACTTTGTTTTGTTTGTTTAAAAAATGAACCGACAGGAACATTGACTTTCTTTTTGTTGTACATGTTAACACATGTGTAGATTTGTGCCGCCCTCATCACAGTCGGGACACAAATCATTTTCATCACTCCAAAAATTCCCTTGGGCTCCCTGTGAAGTTCCACCCTCCTCTCACCGCTAACGCTTGGCGCCTCCTAATCAGTTCTTCATCGCAAGGATTTTGTCTCTTCTAAAATGCCATTTAAATGGAACCCTAAGGATATGGAACCTTTTGAGCCTTGCGTCTTCCACTCAGCGTAAGGCGTCTGTTCCATCCAGGTCATTGCGTGTATCACTGATTCATCCTTTTCTGAGTGATATTTCATTGTTTGGGCATATTGGATTCTGTTTACCCATTCACCAGTTAAAGGACATTTGGGTTCCTTCCAGGGTGGGGTGATTATGAATAAAGCTGCAGGTTTTTGTGTGAACATTTGTTTCTTTATTTCTCTTGGGTAAATACCTAGGAATGGAATTGCAGCGTCATATGGTAGGTATATATTTAACTTTTTTTTTTGTTTTTTTGAGACGGAGTCTTGCGCTGTTGCCTGGGGCTGGAGTGTAATGTCGCGATCTCGGCTCACCGCAACCTGCACCTCCTGGGTTCACGCGATTCTCCTGCCTCAGCCTCCCAAGTAGCTGGGATTACAGGTGCACACCACCACACCTGGATAATTTCTTTTGTATTTCTTTCTTTCTTTTTTTTTTTT
>CM052654.1:2508943-2535925 GCA_028533165.1 Leontopithecus rosalia
TTCTCCTGCCTCAGCCTCCCAAGTAGCTGGGATTACAGGCACACGCCACCATGCCCAGCTAATTTTTTGTATCTTTAGTAGAGACGGGGTTTCACCATTTTGACCAGGTTGGTCTCGATCTGATGACCTCGTGATCCACCCGCCTCGGCCTCCCAAAGTGCTGGGATTACAGGCTTGAGCCACCGCGCCCGGCCCATTTCTTTTGTATTTCTAGTAGAGACAGGGTTTCACTATGTTGGCCAGACTGGTCTCAAACTCCTGAACCCATGATCCACCTGCCTCGGCCTCCCAAAGTGCTGGGATTACAGGCGTGAGCCACCACGCTCAGACTATATTTAACTTTAAAAAAAAACCCTGCCAAACTTTTCCAGGGTCGCTGCACCACTTTACATTCCTGTGAGCAGCCTATGCTGTTCCTGTTTCTTCCTTTCTTCACCGGCACTTGGCATTGTTGCATTTTTCGTTTTAACTATTTTAGTGAGCGTGCAATGGTGTGTCATTATGGTCTTGATTTGCATTTCCATGACACCTAATGAGGGAGACATCTTATGCACTTACTCAGCATCCATATATCCTCTTTGGTGAAGCAGCTGTTAAAGTCTCCTGTCCATTTTTAATTGGGATATTTTTCTTCCTAATGAGTTTTTAAAAATGTCTTTGCATGTAATGGACATACAATGAACTGCACCTGCACATATTTGAACACGGCATCACTTCCAGAGTGTCCTGGTGCCCTTTTGTCTTCTCTCTCACGCGTCCCCCGTCTCATTCCCAGGGAACTATTATTAGTTTATTTATTTATTTTTGAGACAGAGTCTTGCTCTATCACCCAGGCTGGAGTGCAGTGGCACAATCTCGGCTCACTGCAACCTCCGCCTCCCAGGTTCAAGCGATTTTCCTGCCTCAGCCTCCTGAGTAGCTGGGACTACAGGTACGCACCGCTATGCCTGACTAATTTTTGTATTTTTAATAGAGATGGAGTTTCACCACGTTGATCAGGCTGGTCTTGAACTCCTAAGCTCAGGCAATCTTCCTGTCTCAGCCTCCCAAAGTTCTGGGATTGCAGGTGTGAGCCACTGAAACTGGCCTAAACCACTTCTGTCTAAATTACCCAGCCTCTGATATTTCTTTCTTAGCATGTGAGAATGGACTGGCACAGTACTATTCACTTATTACCCTTGTAGTGTCTCAGGGTCTCGTCGAATGCTTTCTTGAATTTCTAATGTGGATAATATTTGCCTTCTATTTTCCCTTGTCACTCTTGCTAGAATTTTACTAGTTATTTTGAGTCAGCTTTTTGTTTTATTGATTTTTCTCTTTTCAGTCTCCTGGTTTCTGCTCTTCTTATTTATTTCCTTGGGCTCACCCTGGCTGAGTTTGCTCTGCTTTTTATAGTTTCTAAAGGTGGAAGCTCAGATGATCAGGTTAAGCCCTTTCTTCTTTTTTAAATGTAAGCATTTGATGATATAAATTTGTCAGCACTTGCTTTAGCTGAATTCCACACATTTTATATCTTGCAGTTTTACCCTCATTCAATTAAAAATATTTTCTGTCTTCCCCCTAGAGTTTCTCTTTGACCCATGAGTAATTTAGAAGTGTTTTGTTTAATTTCCAGGTTTTGGAAATTTTTTGTTGTTTTTCTGTAACTGACTTCTGTTTTAATTTCATTATTGTCAGAGAACATACTTCATATTAGAATTTTAATTCTTTTAAATTACTTTAATTCTTTTAAATTAGTTGAGGTTTTGTTTTATGAACCAGAAAAATAGTTGTCTATTTTTTGTAAATTTTTTTTTGTTTTTTTAGAGACATGGTCTTGCTCCGTTGCCCAGTCTGGAATGCAGTGGTGTGATCATAGCTCACAGTAGCCTCAATCTCCCAGGCTTACGCTACCCTCCTGCTTCAGTCTCTTGAGTAGCTGGGACCACAGGCAGGTGCTGTCACACCAGGCTAACTTTTACAATTTTTGTAGAGACAGGATCTCACTATATTGCCCAGGCTGGTCTCAAACTCCTGGCCTCAAGTGATCCTCCTGCCTTGGCCTCCTAAAGTACTGAAATTAGGCTGGGTGTGGTAGTTCACACCTGTAATCCTGAGGTCCTCACCTCTACAAAACATTAAAAAACTAGCCAAATGTGTTGGTATATGCCTGTAGTCCCAGCTACTCAGGAGGCTGAGGCAGGAGGATCTCTTCAGCCCAGAGGTCGAGGCTGCAGTGAGCTGAGATTGGGTCGAGATTGTGCCACTGCACTCAAGCCTGAGTGACGGAGAGCTTGTCTTAAAAGAAAAAAAAGGTACTGGAATTACAGATGTGGGCCACCACGCCCAGCCACTGTAAATGTTCTATGTGCACTCAAAGAGAAAGTTTTGCTTTTTCTTCCTTTTTTGCTGTTGGTAGCGTGGCGCCATTCTGTTCATTTTTATCATGGCTGACTTCCTGTCTATGTGTTCTCTCAGTTACAGTTCTCTCAACTACAATTGATCATTTGTCTGTTTCTTCCTTTGGTTCTATCAACTTTTGCTTCACTGTTTTCCTGATACATGGTTTTTCTCTGACTGCATTCAGGATTTTTTCCTTGTCTTTTGCTTCCTGCATTTTGGCCATGATGGGTCTAGGTATGGGTTTCTTTGAGTTTATCCTCTTACGGGATTCACTGAAATTTTTGAATTTGGAGGTTTTGCTTTCCGACAAATTAGAGACGTTTTCAGCCATTCTTTCCTCAGATGTTTTCTACACTGCATTCTTTCCCTTTCTATCTGGAATTCCTGTGGCGTGGATGTCAGGCGCCTGGGACAGGTGCTTCAGTCTCTGTTCATTTGCTCTTTTCTAGTTTTAAAGTTTTGTTATTCAGATTGCCATTCAGATTGGGTGTTTCTATTAACTTATCCTCAGATTTAATGACTCATTGCTCTATTATCTTGATTTTGTTGTTGAGCCCACGCAGTGAATTTGAAAATTTTGGTTATCCTATTGTGTAGTTGTAGCACTTCATTTTGGTTTTCTGTGTATCTTCCTTTTCTTTACTTACACTTTATATATTTCCATTTGTTTCATCAGTGTTTGCTGTTACTTCTTGGAATATTTCTATAATAGCTGCTTTGAAGTCTTTTCTGACCCTCCTTCTCTTTCTCCTTCTTCTTCTGTTTTTCAAGATGGAGTCTCACTCTGTCGCCCACGGTGCAGTGCATTGGTGTAATGCCCCATTACATGCAATGTATCCATGTAACAAACCTGCACACTATCCCTGAACCTAAAATGTAAGTTATAAATAAAGTGGGTGCAGTGACAAAGTAGTGGCACCCTAAGAGAGATGTTATAAAAACCAAGGGAGAAAAGATAATGGAAGTACCTCCTTCGTGGGTGGGCATTCCATCCTACGAAGAAGGCCCCAACACAAAGAGAACAGAATGACGTCAGAGAGAGGAGACTGCCATGGACGGAGAGAGGGGGAGATGATAGCGTCTGAGGACGTGCTCAGCCAATGGCAATTCTTTCTTCTTCCTCTCCCCTCCCTCCTCTCCACTCAAGGATCCCTGAGATGACCTTTTATAATCATACCCACCTTCCTCCCATTCTATCTCCCACTCGTCTCCCTGACTCCTGGTAATCACTTATCCCTGCTTCATTTCTGAAATGCTATGTAACACTTTAAATGTGTGTTACATAGATGGAATCGTATAGTAACCTTTTGGGATTGTCTTTTTTCATTATCGTAGTTACCTGGAGGTCCCCCCAAGTTGTCCTGTGTGTCATAACTCCTTCTTTCTTCTTTTGTTCCTTTTTCTTGCTGAGTAACACCCCACAGTGCAAATGAACCTTGGCTTATGCTTTCACCTGTTGGACAACTGCGCTTGTTCTGTCTCTTGGCTATTACAAACAGAGTTGCTACAAACATTTGTGTACACATTTTGTGTGAACCTCATTTTGAACTTCTTTGGGGTAAATGCTCAGGAGCGCAGAGATCTATGGGCAAACTTAATCATTCTCTCCACTTGACAGGTGAGGAGATTGTGGTTAGGTGAGGTGATTTGGCTGAGAATATTGGGCAGAGAGGTGGCAGGTCAGATTGGCGCCTGGGTCTGTCTGATCCAGCACCTGAACTCTTAGTGGCCACACTTTATTGGCTCCTTCCATGCCTGTCCTAGCCCAGACCCAGCCCTGAGGGGTGGAGGGGATGTAGAGTGGATGGGGCTCTCCCCTCAATCACAGAGGGGAGTATCCCCTCTAGTATCCCCTTAGCGTCTTCCTCGCTGTCACAGCTCTGGTTGTGGGAGGTGCATCCTCAACACCGCCTTTCTCTCTTAGGTTGCAGCTCAAACTTTTCTCCAGCTGATCATTCCTGCTCATGAGACCACGTAGGGGCCCAGACGTGGTGCTGTGGGGTCTCTCCTTCTAGGCGTGGTTGGACTGGGCGTAGACCTGCCCAGCAGGCCTGGGGTCAGGGTGGAGGCTGACTCACTGTGTCCAAGCTCGGGACTCACTGTGTCCAAACTCTTGGAATCCAGGCTGCAGGCCCACACCCAGCACCTGCTGAGCCCAGAAGGCTGTCAGGCCCAGCGCCCGGCCCCATGGCTGCAGGTGCGACCTCACTCTGTGAGGCCGGGCCTGGGAGGGAGCAGGACTGCCGAGGAGGTCTTGGCAGCCGCCAAGCCCCCTGCTGCCCAGCACGGAGTGTGGGGCTGCATTCCAGGACGTGTGAGATGCTCTCTGCAGCTGGAGAGGGGTCAAAACAATGCTCGAGCATGAACAGGGTTCAGGACCTGGCCAGTGCCCTGGAAGAGCAAGCCCTGGTGGACCCTCCAGCCCTGGAAAGGGGTGGGAAGTTGCTGGGGAGGCCCCTGAGAGAAAGCACGGAGAGGGACACAGGGAATGACCAGCCCCACCCACTCGTGGTCCCCATCAGCTTGTCTCTCTCACGGCTGCAGCCTTGGTCCTGGCAGCATGACCAGCAGAAAGGGGCCTTTGAGAAGTACCTGTTGAACACTGAATTCACTTAGAGCACCCCCTCCCCCGGATCTGCCATTTCAACCACAGAACCTCAAGCAGGCCACACTGCCACTCTGAAACCCCATTTTCTCATGGATAAACTGGAACTACAAGGCTGATCTTTGCAAGGTGCTGCAAAGCACCTGGCAGAGGAAGCGTGTGCTCTGAGTCCCTCACGTGAGCAGTGCGTACCTGGTAGCCTCTGCCCTCGCCAGTGTTCTAGGGCTGTAGAAAGTCCGCTCAGAATGTCTTCTGAATCCTTTGTTCATTGGGGACTTTAATAGCATTCGCAAAACATTAAATACCCAACACCCTGAAAGAAATGCAGTCTCAGTTGCCAAAACCTGCGGGATGTGAAACGCACCTCAAGTGTGTGGTTTTTCCGGGTCTTTCCATCCAGGCACTGACTCTCCTCATCTCCAGCCAATCCCCATCCTGGAGATGCCCCTGAGGCACTGACATGAATCATCTTTCAGCCTTGCTGTGTCCACCCTGCTGAAAAGAGGGGTTCAGGGAAGTCAACAGAAGCCATGAGGTCGTGAAGGTCTCTCTGTGACAGTGACTCTGGCTGTTTTGTCTCAAGGGGTTTCTCTTTCCTTTTGTGGCTTCCTTGATCTCAGGCTGCACTGTGGCTTTGCAGGTGTAAAAATCCAATCCAGCAATGTCGCCAGAAATGTGTTTGAGGTGTTCATTTTCTACATCTTGAGCCACGAGGCACCAACGGTGATAGAACCTGCCAGCTAGGAGTTTCCACTCCATTTGTGAGGTGAGCCACATCCTCAAGTGACAGGATATATCACATGCTGCAAAATACAGCAGGAAAGGGGAGGAACAAGCCCAGGACGCAGAGCCAGGTAGATCTGGGTTCAAATCCTGGCTTTGCACTTGCTGGCTGCAACCTTGTGCAAGTTCCTTAACCTCTCTGAGTCTATTTTCTCATCTGCAAAATGGAGATTGGAATATGCAAATTAATTGCAAATTAAAGCAACAAGGAGGTATATGCATTTCTCACCTATCGGATTGGCCAAGATTGAATACCGCACTGTGCTTGTGATGCAGAAATGGGCATTTTCATAAATTGTTGGTGAGAGGATAAGCTGAAACCATCTCTAAAGAAAGTACTTTGGAAATACCTGTTCAGGTGTGTAGTCACATGTCCTTTGTTCCAGCAATTTCAGGTCTAGAGATTTATCCTCATCGCAGATGAAATGACTGTAACTATTTCAATTTCGATATTGTTTGTGACAGCAAAAACATAGAAGCACCCCAATGATCTATCAATAAAAACTACAGTAAGCTGTTGTTGGTCTAGTCACACAATATATATCATGTAGCTATAAAATGGAACGAATCAGAAACTTACAAACTGACATAGAATGATTTCCATGTGGCCGACCCTGTGAGTGCTTTCTGCTACATCCTGCCAGCCTTCTTCTGAGTTTGGGGGACAGTTCCCATATGTGCCAACTGCTTCCCTTCCCAGGACCCTGCAGGCCTTAGGAGTCTCCAAGCTATAGCCAGAAGGGTGGAGAAGGTGAATTCCCCAGGAGGTATCCCTGGACCCATTACGGGATAGGAGTCCATCCGTACCTCCTGTCCTTTAGAGCAGGGGTCCCCGATTCCCCAGGCCGAGGAATTGGTCCAAGAGCTGTTAGGAACCAGGCCGCACAGCAGGAGGTGAGCAGCAGGTGAGCTCAAATTACTGCCTGAGCTCCTCCCCCGTCAGAGAAGCATGGCATTAGATTCTCATAGGAGTGCAAACCTATTGTGAACTGCATGTGTAAGGATCTAGGTTGTGTGCTCCTTAAAGAGGTGATCTAAGGTGCAACAGTTTCATCCTGAAACCATCTCCCCTAACCATCCATGGAAAAGTTGTCCTCCATAAAACCAACCCCTGATGCCAAAAAGACTGGGGATGGTTGCTTTAGAAGACAGCTCAGGTACACCTCAAGAAGTTCCTCAGAAGCTCCCAGCAGGACTGAGTCCCAGCTTCCCACGGCAATGATGAACTCAGTGACTGAGGCATGGGAAGAGCTCAACAAGTGTTCCTTGAACTGAGCAACAGGTGATAAGAACTTGTTTTCAGTGCATTAATTTTTTATAGTTAATTTCTATTTATGGTAAGTGATAGGTGGCTTCTATTGTTGATGGTAACAGTGAAGTTTCCTTTTAAGATGCAATTAGGCTGGACTCAGTGGGATTCAGGCTGAAATGCCGAGGCAGGAGGATCACTTGAGCCCAGGAGTTCAAGACTAGCCTGGGCAGCATTTAGTAGTGAGACCCCCTCTCTACAAAAAAATTTAAAAAATAAGCTGAGCATGGTGGCACCTGGTGGTTCCACATACTTGGAAGGCTGAAGTGGGAGGATTGGTTGAGCATGGGAGGTTGAGGCTGCAGTGAGCCCTGATTGTGCCACTGCACTCCAACCTGGGTAAGAGTGAGACCCTGACACACACATTCTTTCTCTCTCTCTCTCTCTCTCTCCCTCTTGCTATACACACACACACACACACACACACACACACACACACACACGCACTTATATCAGTTTGAAAAGCAGTGAGTGAAATAAATCAGTCACAAATGGCCACATATGATACAATCCCACTGATATGAAAGATATGAAATGCCCGGAAGAGGGAGGTTCTGCAGACAGAAAGTGGGTGAGTGGTTGCCAGGGGCTGGGGAAGAGGTGTTGGGAGTGACTGCTCATGCAGATGAGGTTTCCCTTCATGATGAAAAGCTCTGGAACTAGATAGAGGTGGCTGCACGACATTGTGACTGTGCTTAATACCGATGAATCGTGGACTTTACTGTGGTTAAATGGTACATTTTATGTTATGGGCGTTTTGCGTTAAACAACGATGCTAGGCCGGGTGCCGTGGGTGACACCTGTAATTCCAGTGCTTTGGGAGGTCGAGGCAGGCAGATCACCTAAGGTCAGGAGTTCGAGACCAGCCTGCCCAGCATGATGAAACCCCATCTCTACTAAAAATAAATAAATAAATAAATAGCTAGCCAGGTGTGGTAGTGGGTGCCTGTAATCCCAGCTATTTGGGAGGCTGAGGCAGGACAATCGCTTGAACCAGGAGGCAGAGGTTGCAGTGAGCGAGATTGCGCCACTGTACCCCAGACTGGGTGATGAGTGAAACTTTGTCTCAAAAAAAAAAATGACAAAGTAATGGATGGATGTGACGTAAATGCCTTGCTTAGGCGTAGTCCCAATGGGGTGAGAGGGTGGCTGAAGCTGGGGGTCCTGGGCCGGCCCCATCAGTGGGCTGGCAGCCTCAAGGTGCTCTTGCCTTCCAGGGCCTGGCCATGCCCGCCTTGTCCCGTGGTTTCCAGCCAGGCTCCCTTTGATCTCCTGTCCGGGTTTCTTGTTGATGTTCTGAAATGGCAGCCCTGAGCGGGGAGCCCGCTCTGTGAGGCTCAGTCCTGCAAGCTGGCCCTGCCTCAAGCCAAGCGAAGGTCAAAGAAAACAAGATTCATTTCCAGGGAGAAGCCAAAACTGTGTTTGCTGTAACATCAGGCATCAAATGATGATGTGTTCCCCCCCACCGTGGAAAAATACTTCCATCTAGTTTCTTCTATTAATAACGGTGGTCAGCCCGTAAACATTAATGTGTCAACTGCCTCAGAGCCGAGCTGTCTCGCAGCCTTTGATCCCCTCAACGCGGCTCCTGGCCCTCAACAATGTTTTCACTCCATATTTTCCCTTGATGGGTTTGCAGGAAGGCAATTAAATTATTAAAATTTTAATTGCCTTCCTGTATATAATTATCGCCTGCTAAAGGACACTTTTTATTCACAGGCTGAAAAGGCTGATTTTCTCCCCACTTTTTCTCTCCAGAAACGGCCTCGCAATGCATCTTCTGAGGCATTCATGTGCTGTGGGATTTTTTTTTTTTTCCATCTTTTAACGTGGAATGGGAAATGGTGCTTTTTGAATCTAAGGCTGAAGATGGAAGCTTTCTGTTTTCCCTCCCAATGCCCAGAGCTTTTCTTACCCTGGCTTTTGTATGAAAGGAGCTGTCATCAACAGGGGTCAAAATACCATCTTCGGGGGTTCTGTGAGGAAACAGCATGACTGCTTTTTGTCAGGGATTTTGAATCCCATGAAAGGTGTTCTTAGTACAGACGAGAAAGCCAGAGCTCAGAGAGGGGCCTGATTTGCTCTAGGTCACCCAGCAATTAGGTAACAAGGATGACAGTCGAGGTGTGCTATGGGCAAGTGAAAGACATATTTTGTCAATTGATTTTACCTGTGCATGCAGGATTACAGTGTCTACAGGGCCTTACGATTCTTTCAAGAAACTTCCACCCTTCCCTGGATGGATGGCACCAGGGACCCCAGTCCATGCGGCACAATGGTTTTTCAACCTTGTCAAACCCAAGGGTCCTTTCAAAGGCCACTATTTTATAACGGTTCCTTTTTATTCTGAAATGGAATCCATATAACATCATGTACCTGTGGATGGAATTTCAAAAGCCATGCTGCAACTCATATAAAAAAGAAACAAAAGGATCTTATGTATTTAAAATACTTATTTCAATATGTAAGGGCTCCAGGTCACCTATGCTAGAAGTCCTAACCAAGTTGTCAACTGCTTCTGCCTATCGTAAGTGAATTAGGACTTTAAAGAAGATACTACTCGTTGGTATATTGTCAGGCCCATCTTTTGATATTTAAGGTTTTGAGATAGGGATTAAATAAATATATTTGCATATGGACTCACAGACCTGCCAAGAGGGTGGTAGCCTCAGAAGCAGATTTTCTGAGTGCATGTATGTGACTCAAATACCACGAGGACTTGCCAACTTTCATTGTAATTTTCTGAACAACTTTTAGTGAGGTTATGAGCCAAGCAAGTTGTAGTCTTCCTTTGACTTATGTGGTAGTTACATATTTGAAAAATTCAGAGTATGTTAAAATTATTAAAAAATGCTTTGCATCTGTATGTAAAAAAGAGCCACGTCCCAGGCTTAGATAATTACTCAATGAACATTCGTTTCTATGAATGTCAAAAGTTGCACAGGGTGTGGGGCAAATTCTTGGTTGAATGAGGCTGTCTTGCCCATTGCAGGATGCCAACTGGCCTTTGCTGCACCTCTTCCTGTAAATGCCAGTAACACTCCAGAAATGTTTCAACCAAAAATGCCCTTAGTTTCCAAAACACCCTCTATCCAGCAGTATCACCCACACTGAGAATTTCCAGTGCAAGGTAACACGGTGCCAGGAATTTGGAGTAAACATTTAGTTCTGTATCTTGATTTTGTGGGTCAGAAATTGGACAGGGCTAAGCTGGGTGATTCTTCTGCTCTGTGTCACATGAATGGAAGTCACTTGGTGATATTCAGCTGGCAGATGGGCTATTCTGAGGGGTCCAAGGCTGCTTTACTCTCATGTCTGGCACCTTGGCAAAGAGAATTGTAAGACTGGATCTGCTACTGTCACCTACAGGTGGCCTCTGCAGGGTGGTCTCAGAGTCGGTGAACTTCTTACATATCAGCTCAGGTTTTCTGCATTGTGTCTGCAGAAAACACTGAGGGTGGAAGCCTGCTTAAGATTGGTCCTTGGATGTCCCAGCTCATTGCTGCCACAGTTCATTGGCCAACCCAAGTTGCAAGGGTAGCCTAGATTCAAGAGGAGAAGAATTAGACTCTGCCTCCCAAACAGAGGAGAAGCAAAGACTTTGTGTCCGTTTTAATTGGCCACGGCCCCTTCTTTTAGGCTGTCTTCTGTAGAATGAAGCTGGCTTTTCTCAGCATAGCTATTGAGGTGCTGGGCTAATGCAGATGAAAAGGTCTCACGAATCCTTGAAAACACACAGTTAAAGCCATCCACACATCTACTTTTCTAACACAGCTCCAAAGCCTACATTCCCACTGTTGTGTCACAGCTCAGCGGTAGCTTCCAGCTTTGTCCCAAAGGCCTACAGCTTCAGCGCACGAAGTGGCCAGTCTGGAACCAAAGAAAACAAACTGCATCACAGAGTGGCAACTGCACTATGGAAGGAAATCCAAATAGAGGTGATTCTTCTGAGGAATGCTGAGAAATTAATATCCAGTCGGTGTCACTCTGCAGAAACCCCTTGTACTTTGAATTTTGTGTATATATAATTTACTTACGTAATAAATTATAAATATTTATATATTGTAAATATAGATCTAAAAGTGGTGTATGTATACATATGTATCATATATATATTTATATATATTTAAAGCAAACAGAATCCGTTAAGGAAGATGTATTTCATAAAAGTTGCTTTGAGAACTGAGAGGTCATATGATGGGTTCTCTCTGTCATCTCTCTACACATGCACACATGTACACACACATACACACATGCACACATGTACACACACATACATGCACACACATGTGTGAACCCTACTCTGTGTCCGAATCACACATGCATGGGGTGTGATTAATGTGGCCAAAAATCATGACCAGATGTGCATGAGGAACACTCCGGGAGGGCCATGGCTGGTGTAGGCTGACAGGGCTGTGGTTTTGTGACAGCACCATGGTGTGCCCTAGGCTCTAGGCCTAGGTGACCTTGGGAAGGCCAGTCCCCTGAGGTCATCCATTCCCATGATCGGTGTGGCTCATGCTGTCCTGGGTGCCCCAGAGAAGGGACCCCTGTCTCTAGGAGGACTCCTTCCTCCCGGAATCAGGCCTGTGGCACACGCTGGAGCTCCTGCTGGGGATGTGTGGGCGGATAAACAGCTCACAATGGGAAATGGGCCGCACTGGGCTGGGAGAGAGGAAGTGCCATCTGCAGGCCTGTTTGGTCTCGGAGTAAGATTTCAAAGGTCTCTGTTTTGAAATTATGAGACCACCAAAAAAGCATGCCAGGGCCAAAAATGACTGTAAAAGGTAATAATTGTTAATAACTTGGCGTCCGCTCGGTCATTCGAGCAGCCTGGTTTTGGCAAACGTAAAGGACAACATTGTAAGCAATAGGAAGGCAACAGCCTGGCCCATAAAACCATTAACCACACCATAACTGCATATTAAATGTGAGTTTTAATTCAATTTATAGTTTAAATAAGGATCTTTCACTGGCTTAGAGGGGACGAGGGATTGCAAGGCTCATAAAACATACGGAAACAGCTCTCTGAGCATCTGCCCTTGCATCATCACTCAGTGTCCTCGACCCCGGCCCTCCGGGGGTTGCCCTGGGCGTCCCTGAGCATTGGGGACATGGTCAACATGGAGGGAGCCCCGTGGTCAGAGGTGGGTGCCCACGCCTCCTGGCTGGTCAGGACGGTGGGCCTCAGCTCTGTGGCCTCCAGGTCTACGGTCCCTCCTAGGTGGGTTGCGAAGTGCCAATCACAGCCGGGCTTTCTCTCTAGGTGGGATTTCAGTCTTGAACTTCAAGCTGCCCCAGCAGATCCCTGCGGTTCAGTAGGGCGGGATTTGAGGAATCATGGCAAGAAAGAGCCCTCACTTTGGGTGTTGGCAGCATTGTGAGCTGCTTTCCCCGGGGCCTGGGAGGAGCCAGCGCTGACTCCTGCGGTCCTTTGCTGTGTGCTTTCCGGCCAAGCAGCGGAGGTCAGGACTGTCAGATGCAATGGACTTCCATCTATAAAAACTTTCAACTCGCTCCTTCTCATTCTGTAAAAATTACATGTTTATAGTAGAAAATGTGGGCAATTCAGAACATTATCTTTAAGAAAATAAAAATCATGCGATTCCAACACAGAGAGCTAAATTTTGTTAACATTTTTGTCTATTTGCATTTGCTGTTTTTAAAGCAAAAATATCCTTATTTTATATCAACAGTAGTGGCCATGGTTGGTCTTACAGCGCCAGGGACTGTGCCAGCTGCTTTCTGTAACTCCGGCTGCTTTAGCAGTGGGAGCCTCCTTGTGGGGTAGGTTTTTATGAACCCATTAACCGGAGCCTGGGGAGATCAGGCAGCTGGTTCCAGGTTGCACGGGGAGCGTTTGATGAGGTTTGAATCCAGGTCTGCCCAATTCCAGAACTCATCTAGTCATTGCACTCTGCGGATTCCTTAAATCCAACGGCTTGTTCAGGCTGGTCCAGCAATTAGTTATGTCATTGCTGTATTTACCCGTGAATTTGTCCATGTGGCTTCATGGGCTTGTTGAATGAATGAGTGGAGGGTGGTCAAGTGTAGTCAACAGTGCGTGGACGGCATTTTTAGGCTGCCCCCTGCTGGAGCCGTGGGGATAAACAGTGCACCCGGCCAGGCTTTTTGCACATGGGCAGCTCACTGTGTGTATGTTATTAACGAATATAATGGTTTACATCATTATGTGATATTAACATGATTATCCATGTTGCATTACTCTCCACCCTTTATCATTTAAGGTTTTATTCCAAGCATTGGCTCAGATTTTTAATACACACACAGACACACACAGAAACACACCACACACACACACACACACACATACACACACACACACATTTGGAGACAGGGTCTCAGTCTGTCCCCTAGACTGGACTGCAGTGGTGCAATTATGGCTCATTGCAGCATTAACCTCCGAGGGTCAAACAGTCCTCCCACCGCAGCTTCCTGAATAGCTGGGACTGCAGGTGCACACCTCTACACCTAGTTAATATTATTATTATTATTTGTGAGACAGGCTTTTACCATGTTGCCCAGGCTCAAACTGCTGGGCTCAATTGATCTACCCACCCCGGCTCAACTGATCTACTCACCCCAGACCCACAAAGTGCTGGGATTACAGGTGGGATCCACTACACCCAGTTTGTTATATTTTTGAAAGATATGTCATTTCATTTTATGAATAGCAATCAACATAAAGAGATTAACATTTTAGAAAGGGAATTATTCAACTCCAGGGACCCTGGACCCCTCTCCCCACCTTCCCTGCGCCCACGGCCCCTCCCCGTTCCGAACTCCATGGCAGTATGCCCCACGATGGCACCTCTGGCTTTCATTACTCACCTCCCAGGGTTTTGTGAAAATAAAAAGCAATATTTCCTAGCAGTTGCCTTTCTGAAATCTGTGCCCCTCTGTCCTGGGCTGGGAATTTGCTTTCTTATTTCCCTGTGTCTGCTCTGGGAACAGAATTCTCCGAGCAGCCGGTGAGTAGTGGGTCCGGTGGCCCTCAGAGTGGTGGTGTCTTCTGGCTACTGGGGTCAGGAAGTGTGTTTGCCTGGCAGGGACCGGGTTCCTGGAATGAGGCTCAGTGCCACCAGGTCATTCTCTGCCTGGCGCACGTGGCCTGTGGTGTGGGCTCCCATGTCTTCCCCAGCCTGGCCTCTTTTGCTCTCTGCAGGGATGGTGGCTCTCAGCATCTCCTGGGGCAACTGGAGCTTCAAGGCCAGGGTTCTTGGTGACACAAAAGAACAGCGTCACACTCTCAGTCATCAGTCATCACAGTGTCTTTCTTCATTCTTCCTTCTCCTCAGCATCCTCTCAGCAGCAAACCCTGACTTTCTGAGTTCCAGTCAGTCTTGGGCCTGTTGCTGTGTCTCCACGGACACTGTGGCCTTGCTGCTTCCAGAGGGTCCCTTGCTGGCCACCCTCATTTCCTGCCAGGGCTTGCCAGGGCTCCACACTGGCCTCCAGTCCTGTCCTCTAAAGTGATCTACACAGAGAAGCTGAATGAGCGGTTTACAACGCCAGGACACGTAACTCCCTGCCCAGAGAATTTCCAAGGCTTCCTCTTGCAAATGCTACCAGTAACCCCACTTCATCTGCGCCTCCCCTGCCTTGCCCAGCAGTCTCTCAGCGCAACTCTTTCCCATTTGAGACCCCTCTTTCCACCTCCACACACATAGTCGTTCCTTTTGCCTGGAGCACCCCTGGCCCTTTTCACGGTTGGCCCATTTTCATCCCTCATGTTTTGGCCTAAATGCCCCTTTATGACCACCTAGTCCAAGGCAGGTCCTCTCCTTCCTCTTTATGTCTTTACCTCCTGCTCACTTCTTTTTTTGGAGAAAGAGTTTTACTCTGTTGCCCAGGCTGGAGTGCAGTGGTATGATCTTGGCTCACTGCAACCTCCACCTCCTATCTTCAAGCAATCTTCCTGCCTCAGCCTCCTGAGTAGCTGTGATTACTCTGGAATAGCTATGATTACATGCGTGCCACCATGCCCAGCTAATTTTTACAGTTTTTGTAGAGACGGGGTTTCACCATGTCTTGAACTCCTGATCTCATGATCCACACTCCTCGGCCTCCCAAAGGCATGAGCCACTGTGCCCAGCCCCTGCTCACTTCTTTACCAGCTCCCGTTGTGGTTTGCAGCATGAGTTTTTATGTGTCTAACATCTGGCTCCTCCGTCAGACTATAAGCCCTGCAGCGGTAGGGGCTGCTGTCTCTTGCCCACTGGTGCATCTTCAACAATTCGCACATGACAATAAAGATTTGAGTAAATGAATGCATGAAAGGTCATTTACAAGGGTTACCTTTCTGCACTGGACTGATCTTTGGGTTGGATTTTTACTACCCAGAACATTGTTGTAGGTAATTGAGAAAAAGCTCATGAGCACTCTGAGTGTCCCTGCGAGTGGACACCTCGGCTCCACCTCTTACCTGAGGCGAGTTTATCTGGATCTGCCCTGTGCTCAGTGCTCTTTTGCACAGGTGTCATGGCCAAGCAGCTGTTATCGTGGATGGACACCCGGTGGTACAGCTGACAGAGGGAGCTCAGTGCTGGCGGTCTGAGAGCCCTCCCTTATATAGTCTCCCGTGACCTGGGGGCCATACCTGTGCCCATCTTGGGGTTTTACCTGGTGCCTCCTTCCTAGAGCCTTCCACTCCTACCCCAAGGCTCAGCTGACGCCCACCACTCCAGCAACTGGTGAGTAGATAAAGAAAATGTGGCATATCCACACAATGAAGTTATATTCAGACATGCAAAGGAATGAAGTGCTGCAACATCAGAGAACCTTGAGAACGTCAGGCTCAGTGGAAGAAGCCAGTCACCAAAGAGCCCTGCAGTAGCCTACTCTTGCATTGCTATAAAGAAATACCTGAGACTGGGTGATTTATAAAGGAAAGAGGTTTAATTGGCTCACAGTTCTTCAGGCTGTACAGGAAGTGTAATGCTGGCATCTGCTTGGCTTCTGGGGAGGCCTCAGGAAACTTACAATCATGCAATCATGGTGGAAGGTAAAGGGGGAGCAGGCACGTCCCATGTCTGGAGCAGGAGCAGGAGAGCCATGTGCTACACTTTGAAATGGCCAGATCTCATGAGAACTCACCCACCATCTTGAGAGCTGCACTGAGGGGATGGTGCTACACCCATTCATGAGAAATTCATCCCCATGCTCTGGTTACCTCCTACCAGGTCCCACCTCCAATACTGGGGATTATAATTCAACGTGAGATAGGGCTGGGGAGAAATGTCCAAGTGATATCAGCCATATACTGCGTGAGTCCATGTCTATGAATTGTCCAAAATAGGCAAATCCACAAAGATAGCAGAAAGCAGGGACTGGGAGGAGAGGAGCAGGGAGTGGCTGCTAATGGGTATGGGGTTTCTTTTGTGGTGAGGGAAATGTTCTGGAATCTGATCGTGCTGATGGTCGCAAAATTTTGTAAATAGACTAGAAACCACTGAATTTCACACTTTTCAAGGGGTGACTTTTATAGTATCTGAAGTTTATGCTAATAATAAAAGAAGAATCCATTTCTTCTTTTTGTCTGACACCCACACTTGCACTGTAAGGCTTTTTTTTTTTTCTGGTGAAATATGGCCATAGTGTTTGCTCCAGAATAGCCAAGGAAGTCAACACATTATACAATTAAGTCTGAGGTCCTCCTGGGCAGAACAATGGGAGTCTCATTGAAGGGTCTGAGAGCTTCTGGGGCTGAGGTTTTGTTCAGACTGGGAGGCACTGGTGAACGAGGGCAGAAGGGCATCCCATGGGCCTCCCAGTTTCTTTCTGGCTCTTCCAGAGGGGCAGATGAGTAAAGGGTCTGCGGCCACTTCTGTGCTGGGAGCAGAGTGTGGGGCAAGAGGCCTGAGTCAGGATTACCTGACACCTTCCACCTCCACCAAAAGCCCTGGGCTCCCTTCAGAGGCACCTGGAACTGTAAATATAGGGCAAGTTGTTGGGTTTTGGTCTGGATCTCTGCTCTATGCACCATCAGTTCTCATTGTTTTCCCACTGGGTCTCACCATAATATGCACTGGAAGGGCTTAGGACTGGGGTCAGGAGACCTGGGGTCCACTCCTGGGTTAGCCCTGGGTAAGTGCCACTCTGCCCTGGGTTCTGGGATGGTCAGGTGCAGATTGTGACCCTCCTCAGATGGACATTTTCTTGTACCTAAAATGGGTGCACCTGAGTGAACAAATGTTCCATAGTTTGAAAGTCAGGCTGGGATGGGCTGCTGAGATGCTCCGCTCCGGTGCCCATAGGTCCCCCCAACCCTGCGCCTCTGCAGGGCAGCAGCCTCAATGGGAGCAGTTTCTCTAGGGCCCTTCCTGAACCCACACAGCACACGTGGGAGGAAGCAGTCACTTTAAGAACAACTCGATTGCAGGATATTTTACTCAGCATAAAGTTTACTCACTTCAGGTGTGCAACTCAAGGATTTTTAGTAATTTTACCAAGTGGTGCAACCATCATCCCCAAATCAGCTTGAGAACATCCTCACTGCCCCACCCCCGACCAAGTAAGATCCCCCCGGCCTATTGACAGCGAATCCCCAGCCCACTGCAAACACAGAGCTGCTGCTGCTTTCTTTGGGTTTGCCTTTGATGGATATTTCCTAGGAATAGAAGCACGCACTGCATGGCCTTTGTGACTGGCTTCTTCCACTCTGCCTCATGTTTTCATGGCTCCTCCAGGTTGTAATGTGTGTCAGCCCTTCCTTCCTTTTTTTTTTTTGGATTTTCTCTTTTATCACCCAAGCTGGAATGCAGCAGCGCGATCTCAGCTCACTGCAACCTCTGCCTTCTGGGTTTAAGCAATTCTCCTGCCTCAGACTCCCGAGTAGCCACCACGCCCAGCTAATTTTTGTATTTTTAGTAGAGATGGGGTTTCACCATATTGGCCAGGCTGCCCTGGAACTCCTACCTCAGGCGATGTGCCTGCCTCGACCTCCCAAAGTGCTGGGATTACAGGTGTGAGCCACTGCACCTGGCCTCTCCCTTCCTTGTTATGGTAGATAATACTGTGTTGTCTGAATCTGTCGTGTTTGATTATCTATTCATCTGTTGACAGACACTTGGGCTGTTTCATAAAAGCAGATTCTTTTCTTCCCTTTCTTACACAGAGGATGGCATTATATTTATCTATGATTGCCTGTATGAATACACATATATATGTCTATATGTGGATATCTGCATCTGTGTGTGCATATATGTGTGTATATGTATATGTCTATATGCCTGCATATATGGACATACTGCATGTGCATACACATGTGTGCATGTATATGTGTGTACTCATGTATGTGTGCATGCACACACAGGCACATTTACATGCATGTTTGTATATATACGCATGCAGGTTTGTGTGTACATATATGAATAGGTACACATGTGTGCGTGCACATGCATGTTTATGCATGCACATGTATACATGTGTGCATGTCCATATATGTATATCTATATGGCCTTGCACCTTGCTTGGTTCACTTAACAACACACATGTGATTCTTCTTCAAATCATTGCCAGCTCTGATTTAGTGCCCTGCTTCCCAGCTTTGAGCACAGCCTCTTGGCATATTTTCCTTCCTCTTGGTCTCTGGTGGGGGTGCAGCCTTTGTCCCATTCCTTGGCCATGAGTAATACACCCAGTCTGACCTTGAGCTGTTGGTGTGCCACCCTCAGGTACAGGATGAGCCCTTGGGGGCAGGGGCTGCCTGTCTTTGCCCCCTGAACCTGTCTGGCATGTGAAGGAGCTCGGGGCTTGTCTGTTACTGATCAGAGGAAGATGCCTGTGGCTCCCACACATATTTTCTGAGAGCTTATCCTGGCTCAGACACTCTTGGCTCCTCTGGGAAGGGAGGGGTGGGACTGTATTCTCACTGCTGTGCCGCAATCTTGAGGACTCTCTGAGAAAAGACTCATATTGGTGGGAAGACCTCCATGACCCCTGCTATGGGTGTCCACGGTGCACATGTGATGTCAGCCCTGGAAACTCTCTGTGGGGTAGAGCAGAGCTTCACAGGCGCCTGATGGTAATGGAGGTGAGGGGTGTGACGATAATGGCAGGAGCTCACATTGGTGGCACATGTTTGTGACAGGCGCTTTTCTGAGCCCTGCACATGGATGGACCCATTGACTCAGCCCGAGGACTCCATGCTGTGCACCTGCTGCACCTCCTCCTCCTGCTCTCCAGCCTCACGCCTGCTCTGAAGTGACAACTGGGATATGGGTGACAACAAAGCAAATCATGCACATGCCAGGCTGCCTTAGGGACCCTGCACATGCACCCCCAGCAATGCTGTGCCTTCCCATTTGCAGATGAGACCAGTGAGGCCGGCGGGGAGGATGAGGGGCTGAGGCTGCACAGCTGGAAGGGGTGGCTGAGCAAGGCGGGATTTGAACTCAGCTTCAAGTCAGAGGTCAGCAGCGTCCCCCTCCCTGTGTGCATTCCGGCTGTGTAGGGGGTGGGGCAGGGGCTGTAGATCTGCCTCCCTGGAAAGTTCCTATTTCCTGCAGTGGGCTCTGGTCAGTGACCGGGCAGGTTCCTGCCCCTGCCCTCCCGGCCTCTGTCCTGGCCCAGGGCCCAACACTCCAGTCTGTTTTCCAGACAGGAAACATGAATCAAAATAGCATGACACACGAAACCGTAATTAGTGCTGTGCTGTGAGGCCCAGGGAGCCCTAACGAGGAGAAGCCTTTGCCATGGAACCTGCCGTGGGTACCCTACCTCTGCCTTCAGATCCCTCTCCCCTGAAACAGCATCCATCAGCCCCCTTCCTCACCCAGGAGACCAATGGGGGAAAGGAGGGTAGGGGTGGGTGTGGGGAGGGAGAGGGAGGGAAAGAGAGAGGCACACAGAGACAGAGGGAGAGTGGGGGGAGACAGGGAGAGAGAAGGAGAGACAAAGGGAGAGAGAGGGAGAGGGGGAGAGGGTAAGGGGGAAAGGGAGAGATTCACAAGAGAGGAAGAAAGAAGCAGAGAGAGGGAGAGAGGGAGCGGGGAGAGAAGGAGGAAAACAGGGGAGAGAAGGAGAGAGAGGGAGGGAGGGAGAGAGGGAGAGAGAAAGGAAGGGAGAAGGAGGGAGAGGGAGAGAGACAGAAAAGGGAAAGTGGGAGAGGGAGGAGGAGGGAGGGAGAGCAGAGTGCTCTCTGTGGCTGGTTTGATTTTGCTGTTTCTGATAACTCTGCCCCAGCCATTGCTCCTTCTGGACATTTCCAGGGCCTCTGAGTTTAGGGTCCATCTGAAGGTTTCTGTGACAGCCTCAGTGGCTCTAAGGGCAGGTGGCCCTGGGGCTTCTTCTAGTTCTGAGGGGCTCGTCTCAGCCTCTGTGTGTTTTCACCTCTGCCTCTGCCTCTCTGTCTCTGTCGCTGTCCTGTGCCTGCATCTCTCTCTTCCCTTCTGTATCTCTGTCATCTTCGTGGCTCTCTTTGCTTTTCTTGGTTTCTCCCTCTTCTGTTTCTTGCCTCAAATAAAGGACATGGGAGCCGAAGGAAGCTGCAGGGACGCTGTGTGGATGGCCCCTTCTGACCCAGCCTCCTCCCATGACCCCCCTACAGCTGTGCCCCTCCATGCTCCTCTGTCCAGCCTTCCAGCCCTTCCTGCCTGTCGTGCTCTCCCTTCCTGCCCGAGACCCCCCAGAATCCCCCTCCTGGAAATGCCATCACCCTCCTGGGGCCTGACCCTCGCTGGCGACCCTCCGCTTCCCTGGTGGTCTTCCTTCTGGTCAACAGGGTAAAAGGTCGCCAGCTGTTGGAGGGGCCAGGGTCTTTGAGGGCATCAAGCTGGGTGTTCCCCACATGGGGGCCTTGAACCCCTAAGGGACCCCGAGGGCTGCTGCAGCCGTGGGGGGAGGATCTGTGCACAGTTTCCTTCTTATTTTGTGATCCATCCTTACTCTGAACACGCCGTCCCTGCTCCTGGTGGGAAAACGCAGGCAGGCCCAGTGTGAAGTGAAGCCCTGTCCTCTCACTGCCCAGAGGGGACCACTGAGGACAGCGGAGGGTCAGGTGTGATGGAGATGGGCTATCTCATCCTTGATTTCCTCACTTGGCAATATAATTTTGTAGCTCAGAATGGGGCTCTTAACGGTCAATCTGGGCCAGACAACTTAGCCTTGCTAAGCTGAGGGCACTGCAGTGCGCAGCCCAGGCCTGTTCTTTACCCTCGAGGGTTTTCCATCCAGTGGGCAGATGCTGGACATCATCCTGCAGGGAACTTCCATGACCCAGCTGAGAGCTGTGAGCACGGCTGACCCAGCCTGCAGGTGAGGCAGGACCTTCCCTAGCAGGTGGCCGTGGTGGTCGGATTGGCCAAAGAAGTCAGCAAGGGGCAGCAGGCAGAGAGATGGTGTGGGCAGGGGCTCTGCGGTGAGCAGAGCTGGGCGAGATCCTGGAGCAAAACCGGAGAGCAGTGAAACGTGGAAGGTGAAGGTGGGTGTGGGTGGCTGAGCAGACCCTGTGGGACTTGCAGGCCCCAGGAACCTGGTCTTCCCCAGGGCAGGGTGGCCGGGTCTTGTGCTCTGGTACCCAGTGTTTCCCTGACAGTACCAAGTGTCGCCCCCTCAATCAGAAGAGGTAGTGGGAAACCTGAAGCCCAGGTCTGCCTTGGCTGCCAGCAGCTTGGTGTCTGACATTGCACTCAAGCTGGCTGAGTGGGAGTCCCCTGAATGCTTGTCTTCACAGGCGTTGGGCTCTCCTGTTCTCGGGAGGTCATGGGGGTCTTTGAGGGTGCTCAGCTCACTGCAGGCTGCCTGGATCGGGATGTTTGCATGCAAAGAAGAGCTTTATCCTCGCTGATTTCTGAACATCTTTTTTGAGGTGTGATGTACACACCCTAAAAGTCACCTGTTTTTAGTGTACACTGGAAGTCAGTTCAGTAATGAGAAAGAATGAATGACCAATGCATTTGACAGCACGACTTAGTCTCGGAAGTGTGCGAAGTGGAAAAAGCCTGGTGCAGAAGGGGTACCTCTGCAGTGATTCTATCTATATGACAGTTCTAGAAAAGACCGTGTCTTTATTTTGAAATATCTGATCTAGAAAAACTCAGTTGAATTTGAAGTCCATTTGTATCAGCCCAAGACCCTTTAATATCACTTTTTTCAGTGACGGAAGACGGGGCACAGTGAGTGTCTTTAAAACTCTCAATTTTTATAAATTTAAAAATATTTGGCTGGGCATGGCGGCTCATGCCTGTAATCCCAGCAGAAGCAGGTGATTATTTATTTGTTTATTTTTGAGGCCGAGTCTCACTCTGTCTCCCAGGCTGGAGTGAAGTTGTGTGACCTTGGCTGACTGAAATCTCCGCCTCATGGGTTCGAGCAATTCTTCTGCCTCAGCTTCCCAAGTAGCTGGGATTACAGGCACTTTGGGAAGCCAAGGCAGGTAGATTGCTTAAGCCCAGAAGTTCAAGACAAGCCTGGGTAACATGCTGAAACCTCATCTCTGCAAAACATACAAAAAGTAACCAGGCATGGTGGTGCATATGTGTAGCTACTCTGGAGGCTGAGGTGGGAGGATGGCTTGAGCCTGGTAGGTCAAGGCTGCAGTGGGCCATGATTGTGCCACTGTACTCTAGCCTGGGCCACAGAGTGAGAGCCTATCTCAAAATAAGTATAAATGAATAAAATAAAATAGTTGTAAGAGTTGGTTAAAAGTTTTTAAAATCACATGTTTCTGGCCAGGCAGGTGGCTCACACCTGCAATCCCAGCACTTTGGGAGGCCAAGGCAGGCAGATCACTTGAGCCCAGGAGTTTGAGACCAGGCTGGCCAACATGGCGAAACCCCATTACTAAAATACAAAAATTAGCTGGACCTGGTGGTGCATGCCTGTAATCCCAGCTATTTAGGAGGCTGAGGTAGGAGAATCACTTGAACCCGGGAGGCAGAAGTCGCAATGAGCTGAGATCATGCCAGTGTACTCCATCCTGGGCAACAGAATGAGAGAGAGGGAGAGAGGCAGAGAGAATCACCTGCCTCTCCAAACAAAATATGTCTTTGAGAGTGATTATCAAAAAGTTGGAGAACTCACCATGGAAATGTCTTGCCCGGGGTCGGATGCTGCAGGCGCCTGTCCTGCATCTCTGGGCTGCCCAGGTCCCTGCAGCTCTGTAGGTTTCTGGGGAAGGCAGTGGGTGATTCAGGAGGATGTTCCATACACCCCTCAGAGAGCCCTAGTGGGTCTGTTGTAGTGTGTGCCCCCTGGGCCTGTCTTTAATACATCCCACAGGCTGGCCTCTTTTCTCTGCTTCGGTCTTCTCACTCCTCCCTTGTGCTTGCTGGGGTTGCCTGCCTCCCTAGCCACTTCCAAGGCCTCATCTCACCTCTGCCCTGGGAGGAACACAGGCCAGAAGAATCCTGCTGGCATCCACCCATTCCGCCATAAGCCTGCTTCCAAAAGATCATACTCACAAAAGCAGGATCAAGAGCTTATTATTTTTGTAATGGACTTGCCTTTATTTGAAATTTTATGCTCTTTCAATGTTTAAAAATCTTCCGCAGCTTGGAATTTCATTTTTTTTTTCCCCCTTAGCTTAAGTAGAAAATAGAACATTTAAGAAGGGCCAGGCTGAAGAGGGCAGTGGGGTAGGTGCCATGGTTTAGGGAGTAGGTCCGGGAAAGCTCTGGGATGATGGTTTGTGACCTGGAGCACGTGAGAGATGGATCCACACTGTTGTCTCAGGGAAGAGCAGCCCTGGCAGAGGAAGCCAGACTGCAAAGGCCAGGAGGTAGGTGGGGCTGGGCCAGCAATGAGGCCGTGGAGGAGGCTGGGGTTGGGACCGGCCCGAGGGCTTTGCAACTGTGCTGTGGCCCTGGGAGATGGATTGCTTCAGGGTGCTGAGCATGGAGAGCAGTGGCTGCTCTACAGCACAAGACCCCCTTGAATGTGGGGGACCAGGCTGCTGCCCTGGCAGGGGAGAGATGGTGTTAGGGGCTACGTGGAGTGCTTGGCTTCAGCATTTATTCTGAAGGAAGAGCCTACAGGATCCCGAGGGGATGCCAGGAAGAGGATTAGTGCTGGCGACACTTCACATACCAGGGACTTGACCCTTTACTAGGAAGCTGTGTGTGGGACCCACCGTGGCAAACCCATGTTTCCTCTGGGAGGGAGTGGTCCTCAGCACCCCTCCTTGGGGCAAAGGGGCTCCTTTCTTGAGTGGCATTCTCTATGGTCCTGGGGGTAAAGGGCCACGCTGTTGAACACGGCCCTCCTCGGGCAGTCTAATTGCCATTTAACCTTTGTGGAGCTTAATTAAGGATGTTTAGTCTGGGCAGGCTGCACTTGACTCAGTAGGTCACGCCTGTGGCCTTCCCTCCAGCCCACAGCGGCCCAGACAGGCAGACTATCGTGGTGTCCCAAGAGGAAGGGGAAAAGGAGGGTTTCGCTTCTGCACTTCTCAGCTCATGGAGGGTGTGGGCCGACGAGGGGGCCCTAGAGGGTGGGCTGGGAGGATGGCTGCCCCCAGATACGGGCACAGTGCCTGGGGCGATGGCGGTGGGAAGAGCTGAATGCACCCTCTGGTTCACTCAGATAATGTCTGACCTCAGTGTGTGAGTGTGTGTTTGTGTGTGCATGCAGGTGTGTGCCCACACCTCCCTCCCTGCTCACACAGGAGGGGGTCAGAACTAGGGGTTTGATACTCACTCCTTGAGCAGGTGAAGGTGTGGAAAATGGCACCCCCAGGAGATCCCAGAGGCCATAGAGTGCACGGGTTAGGAAAATCTTTCTGTTTTTGTTTGTTTGTTTATTTTGTTTTTGTTTTGTTTGTTTTATTGAGACGGAGTTTTTTGAGACTGCAGCCCAGGTTGGAGTATACTGGCATAATCTTGGCTTACTGCAACCTCCACCTCCCGGGTTCAAGCAGTTCTCGTATCTCAGCCTCCCAAATAGCTGACATTACCAGCACCCACCATCACGCCCGGCTAATTTTTGTATTTTTGTAGAGATGGGGTTTCACAATGTTGGCCAGCCTGGTCTTGAACTCCTGACCTCAGATGATCCGCCCGCTGGGATTACAGCATGAGCCACCAAGCCTGGCCTGGCACAGACTTCTTGTAAAGGGCCAGGGGTGAATATCGCAGGCTTTGCTGGTATCTGTCCTGGTGTCTGCATCACTACTTGACTGCCCTGGGAACATGAAAGCAGCAATGGTGGTTACGTCAATGAACAGGGTCACCCCTGAGTTCCAGTGGAATTCACCACAGCAGGCAGTGGCTGGATTTGGCCAGAGGGTGCAGTGCTGACCCCAGGTCTAGTGCTGGCACTGCTTTCAGTGAGGAGGCTGGGGGTAGAAGGATGAAGCCCCTGGTCCAAAGGTCCAGGAATTTGATCAGAATTCAGAGTGGCTCTGCCATGTAGGTGTTCAAAACCCAGCTCTTGGATCCAGGCAGGCCTAGGATTGAGATCTGTTCTAAATTCCAAAGCTTCCCTGTCCTCATCTGTAGGATGGTAGACAATGCCAAGTTATGGGATCCACCCATTCCATTCATTCAGCAAACATGGTCTGAATCAAAGTAAACACATCCTTCTTCTCCTCCGTTCCATGGCTACCTGTTGGGTGCTCTCACTGGCCAGGTGCAAAGCTAAGGTGGTGATGGGGACAGGTGTGGTCCCCATGTTCTCCAGTGCCACCTTCCCTGAGGAGGCTTCACAGACCATCAGCTGTGCAGTTCCTGGTGCTGTTTACAAATGTGATTCTGGGCCCTCCCTGAGTTTTAGAGTTTAGGAATTCCACAATCTCCTTACCACAGTCAGTTCTGCCAGGATGCTTGTCTAAAAACATGAGTTTGTTCCAATATGACTGATATTTTCGGGAAAAATTTGAACATCATGTGGATTTCAGCTTGGCTTATACATGATTTTGCTGGGGAGAAACACTGGGTGGACACAGTTGACTGCACTTAGCTGAGCCAGGCCACATAGGAGCATACAGAGCACACAGACACACACATGCATGCACACATGAACATGTGCATCCACACAGACATGCAAACATGTGTACATGCACACATGGTCACGCACGCACACACTCATGCACACACAGAAACAACTCACACATATGCATGCATGTGTGCACACATACATGTGCACACAAACACACATGTAAACATGCACACACGTGTACACACACGTGCACATAGTGCATGAAATGCACACACATGCATGAAAATGCACACATGTGCACACACAATGCGTGAAAATGCACACACTTGCACACACAGTGCATGAAAATGCACACACCACACACACACGTGCACACACAGTGCATGAAAATGCACACACACACTTGCACACACAGTGCATGAAAATGCACACACACATGCACACACTTGCACACACAGTGCGTGAGAATGCACACACACACATGCACACACACACCTGCTGGCCACCCAGGGCACCTCAGGTGTTGGCCACATCTACCTTCATTGGCGTCACAGCTTTCTATTTCATACAACTCTCCTTCCGCCACTCCTAATAACTTAAAAACTGCAACCCTTCCCGAGCCCCTTCCCCAGCAAACTTTGTCTTTTTCAAGGTAAAACATTGTATCTGCTTAGGTCTTTATGTGTTGTATAACCATTGGTACCATTTTAATTAGATTCCCAGCGTTTGTAGCGTGACTTGTCGCTGTTAAAGTTTCTGAGTGCTGTTCTCCTAATCCCGTTTTCTCCAGAAGCCTTGTGACTTTGGTGTGCAGTGTTGCATACAGTGTAGTGATTTTAAGGAACAAATACATTATGTTGAGAGGCACTGACTGTGTTTATCACTGGGGCTTCCTGATTTGTAGTCCAGTATTTTTCCATCTATGTTAATTGGGATGCATTAGGCTTTGCTGAAGTAACAAATACGTCCTGAAATCTCAACAGCATCATACCATAAAGGTTCTTTT
>CM052654.1:2536025-2611567 GCA_028533165.1 Leontopithecus rosalia
CCCCGTCTCTACTAAAAATACAAAAAATTAGCTGGGCATGGTGGCGCGTGCCTGTAATCCCAGCTACTCAGGAGGCTGAGGCAGGAGAATTGCCTGAACCCAGGGGGCGGAGGTTGCGGTGAGCCGAGATCGCGCCATTGCACTCCAGCCTGGGTAACAAGAGCGAAACTCCGTCTCAAAAAAAAAAAAAAAAAAAAAAGGTTCATTTCTGTCTTGTACAAAACCCAGTTCAGGCGAGTGGCTCTCCGGGGTTGCTGCCTCCACGCTGAGACTCAGGGATCCAGGCTGTTTTCATCCATGGCTCCACCCACCCCCCACCATGCAGCCTCCATAATCACTGACAAAGTGAAAGAGGGACTTGGGGGTCCTGCAGGATGTTTCCTCCACTGAGCCTAGGAGGGGCCTCAGACACTTCCACTGGCACCCACCTGTCAGAGTTCAGTCTTATGGCACCTACCGAGCTACAAAGGAGGCTGAGAAATGCCATTTTCCTGTGTGTCCAGGAAGGGGACCAGAGTCGATGAATGCATCACAGTATCTCAGCCATGTCACATTGTGTTGGTTCTCTTACCTTCTAACAGTTCCCTGGCACTGACTCTGTGTGCCAGGCACTGCTCTAGGCTCTGGGGATACAGTAGAGAAGATGAAAACCAAAATAAAACAGGACTATAGAAATAAATCCTCCCTCCCTGGAGGTTGCATTCTAGGGCATCAGTAGCTAGATAATAATCTTTGAAAAGTAAATGTGATGTTTGTCTTCTGGTGACATGGAGCCAAAAAGAACGCATGCAAGTGAGAGAGAGAGTATGCGGTGGAGGCTGGGAAGTGAGGGTGGCCTTACAGCTTTAAATAGGGTGGTGGGCCGAAAGACCTCTTGGAGAAGGTGGCAGCTTGAGAAAAATGTTTCAAGAAATTAAACAGAGAGCCCTGTGGAAACCTGGGGTAAGAGTCACAGTGGGGTGAAGAGACAGCGCAAAGGCCCTGGGGATGGGAACAGACCTGGAAAATCTCATGGTCTACAAGGAGGCCACTGTGGCTGAGAACGTCTTGGGGGCGTGGTTGTAGCAGGAGATGAGATCAGATCACCATCAAAGGACAGCTTGCTGAGGAACTTGCAGACTGTTTTCTGGACTTCCTGTTTGAGGCCACTGAGAGTCATGTGATCAACTGCTCTTGAACCCAGGGCACTTCTAGCTCCTGGCTCCCCTGCTGATCCCTGTGCGCCAGGTCCTTTGACAGACGGGGAATACGGGGCTCAGGGAGGTCAAAGATGGTCATTGCCCAGAATCATTATAAAATGAAAATGAGAAAGCAGCCGTATGTGCTGGGTCCACCAAGCGTCACTTTAGTGTAATGTGCAGTGAATTCTGAGGCAGGTTCCTGGTGGCAGAGGCGGGGTGTTGGTAGCCAAGGGAACAGCGAGTTAACCCTACCTGCTCTGGCTGGAAGTTCAGCCTTCAGACTCTGAGGATAGCACCTCTTCCACACACGTAGGGCCCTGAGAGGGCTGCAGCCCAGGTGAGGACACTTTGTGACAGCCCTTCCTCTGCGGGAAGACGGCAGGCAGGGAAGCAGCAAATAATTAAATTGATGTTGACATCTGTTGCTTGTGAAGGCAGTAAAAGCATCACGTGGCCTGCTCATGTAGCCACACGGCCTATTTAGAGTCTCACGTCATTTTTCTGGTAATCCGGACCAACAAAGCTCTCTGAAGCTCTTGGGTGTTCAGCTGAGAACTCTCCACCATGAGGAACCTGGTCAGGGATGCACCAAACCCTCCCTCTCCCGATGGGTGAGGGGCCCTTGTTTACTTGGGTTCATGCGTTTTATTGATTCAGGGAAAATGCCTTTTGGCCATTGTCCAAAAGGTCAAACGCTGCAATCTTGGCATTTTGTGGGCAAACGGCAGGGATTCTGTGCCCAGGCTGTTGAAGCCAGCAACCCTGAACCAACAGTTGCCCATGATGCCATCTCCCATGTTGATGCAGCTTAAAACTTCCTCCAGATGTGTTTGTGTAAAGTATGAACTGGGATAGGCTTGTAGGGGAACAAGTTGATCATGTTTCAAAATTTAAAATTCATGTACCTCTTCATCCAGCAGTTTCACCTCTAGGAACCCACTATGCGAATGAACTTGCAAATGTACCCGAAGGCACAGGCATATTGCAGTGATGATTTAATTTGAAATATTCAAATGAATATAGTTCATTTAAAATTTAATGAATGAATATATTAAATGAATTGAACGTTGAGATGCTGAAACTGATGAAAACAACGGAAATGTCTGTTAGTGGATCATGACGAATAAATCGGGGCACATATCTATAATGCAGGAGTAGGTAGCTCTTAGAAATGGAGGGTCTCTGTGGGCATAGGCAGCATGATCTCTAAGATACAAGGTTTGAAAGAATGAGACAGAAGGAAGACTGCATTTAGAATAGGCCCATTTATCTAGATTTTTTTAGAAAAGAATCTTGATGCTAGTATATACATAGACAAATTCTGCAATAATGCTGAGGTAAGGTTTCCTTCTTTCATTCATTCTTGCTTTCTTTCCTTTTTTCTTCCCTCCCTCCTTCCTTCTCTCCATCCCTCATTCCTTTCTTCCTTCCTTTCTCTCTTTCTTTCTTCTTCCTTCGTTTTTGAGGCAAAGTCTCACTCTGTCACCCGGGTTGGAGTGCGAAGGCATGATCTCGGCTCACTGCAACCTCTGCCTCCTGGGTTCAAGTGATTCTCATGCCTCGGCCTCCTGAATAGATGGCATTACAGGTGTGTGCCATCATGCCTAGATAATTTTGGTATTTTTTTAAAAATGGAAGTGGGGTTTCACCATGTTGGCCGGCTGAACTCAAAACTTCTGACCTCAAGTAATCCACCTGCCTTGGCCTCCCAAAGTGCTGGGATTACAGGTGTGAGCTACCACACCTGGCCTCAGGTAAGTATTAAAAGTGGTTTTGGTGATAAGGGAAACATGGTCTTTAAAGAAATAATATGCATTCATTATTTTTTAGTAAGAAAATAATTCATATCCTGTAAAGGCACCATTATAGAAGACAGAACACTGGAGTTGAACCCAGACCTTCTAAATCTGATCCTAGCTGCCCACCTAATAGGTGTGTGGTCTTGGGCACGTGACATCCTTAACCACTTTTAGATGTTATTTACTTGGTAGGGTGGATTATAAGGTTTAAATAAGATGATATTTGCTGACGCTGTTAAGTATGATATGATGCCACCCCATGGTCGGCAGTTCTGATATTATTTCATCTTCGTGATGTATTTTTGTGTGTGTGTGTGTGTGTGTGTGTGTGTGTGTGTGTGTAAGGAATAGAAACGGGCTTGGCCAACTCAAGGGAAAAAAGTGGGGAGTGAACAAAGGGAAGTCACTTGGAGGAATGAGGTGGAAACACAGAAGAAAATTCTAACAGTCAGGTCCTGGGAAACACTGGAACTGGAACGCTCTGATGACTTGGGAACCAGGGAGCAGGATCCATTAATGAGATGAATCAGCAGCAATCATTTCTCTTCTTCATTCACTCTGCTCAGGATCCAAGGTCCCAGGACAGAGTCTGATTGGCTTCATTTGGATCTTGAGCTCACTGCCAGGCTTACAGAGGGTAGAGAACCCTGACTGACCATAGTTACTAATGAGGCAGGAGGAAAAGAGAGTGGTCAACAAAAGAGAGGTGGATTCTGGGTGAGCAGAGAGCCAAAATGAAACATCATATAGTGGCTGTTTTTCCTAAACAGTATTGCATTAGCCACGGCAGGCCAGCTACTGTGATAAACAACCAACATTGCAATGGCTTAATTCATTAGTTCATTTCTCACTCTTGCTGCCCTCCAGTGTTCTCGCTTCTCAGTCAGGTGGCTCTCCTGGGTGTCTGCTCCACACAGTCATTCAGGGACTCAGCTTCCTGTAGTCTCCTCATTTCTCACTGCATCCAATAATCTATCCAACAGGCAAGGGAAGCGCTAACAGAGAGTACTCTCATGGGGTAGAATCTGGTCATATGACCGCACCTAATCACAGCTGGAAGGTTGTCTGTGTGTTTGGGAGAGAAGGGAAAGACCTGGTGACCAACCTGCTGGGGCTGCTGTAGATATCATGTATCATAACACAGAACAAGGAATCGTTTCATTCCAGGCCAGAGGACCTGTGAGTTTAATGCTTCCATCTTAGGTGAGTCATGCTTTGACCTAAGGCAAGTCATTTCTCCTCTCTAAATCTCATTTTATTCATCTCAAAAATGAGAATGAGGCAGGTGCAGTGGCTCACGCCTGTAATCCCAGCACTTTGGGAGGCTGAGGCGGGTGGATTGCTTGAGGTCAGGAGTTCAAGACCAGCCTGACCAACATAGTGAAACCCCGTCTCTACTAAAAATACAAAAATTAGCCAGGCATGATGACGGGAGGCTGAGGCAGGAGAATCGCTTGAACCTGGGAGGTGAAGATTGCAGTGAGCCAAGATTGCACCATTGCCCTCCAGCCCAGCAACAGAGTGAGACTCCATCTCAACAACAACAACAAAAAAAAAAAAAAAAAAAAAAGAGAGAGAGAGAGAGAGAATGTTGGAGAAGATATGAGGTTTTAAACTTTTTCTTTGTCCAGATAACTTTCTCCAACTAAACCCAGTGAAGAATCCAGTAGACAAACTAAACAGACAGCTGTGGAGCTGCTCCAGCTGATGTGGGGTGCAGCTGGGGGGCACAAAGCCCACATACTCATCCCACCCCTTGCTGGCATGGCCCTACGTGGACTGCTTATGGCTCTGGGCACCCCACGTACAGGCTATTGTTGGTTTAGGGAACTTCCAGTTAGGACATGATCAGCCAGTCTTCTGGACTCTTCAGGGAACGTTCAACACTTTGCTCTGCTCTCACTATGGAAAACTCTGAAGACATTTGAAACCAGGGTCACTTGGCACCCTCCTCAGCTGGCCCTGGGATGTGAATCCTCCCTGCTCAAAACCACCTGCTTGGCGCTCCAAACCTTACTGTACCACAATTTATTTATTTATTTTTTTACTGAGGGGAAATGTTTAGCATAGTAAATCATGTGGTTCCAGCATTTCCCGAGGCATTTCCATGAAGAGGGGATCCAGAGCAGGCCTTTAGACTTTCAGACTGTGACACACCGGGGGCAGAATCTCTCAGGGTGAAAGGGGAGCAGGCCTTCCTGGGCATCTCCAGTGTCAGAGGAACATAACAGGCACATCTGCCTAGATTAGCTAGGAAAAGTGTCAAGGGCGAAGGGTTAATATAAGTTTACAGAGTGGAGAGACCGCCCAGGTCATGGGACAGACTTTATTTTAAGTGACAATGATTTTGAAAGGGAATTTGTGTAATCCTGGCAATTTAGACATTAAGGTTTCAAAGCTCCAACAGACCCAAAATAAATATATACACATTTTCCACCAAATTCAAAAATAATAATCCTAAACCCAAATGACTTTAGTCCCATTTCTCGAATCAGTTGCTTCCTTCCCGAAGTGGAGAAGGTTAAGAACTGGAGAAGAGGACGAGCGGACGCTGCGGTGGGTTCATGAGCCTTTGGCTTCTCCCCGGAACTGGATCCCAGACGCACGTTCTGCTGCACTTCAAACTGCAAAAGTCACCAACATCCTCTTGAAATCTACAAGTGCTTTCTCCTTCTAGAGACGGCATTAGAGTCCCAAGGGACTCCAAAATGGCCCACTTGGGATTAGAGTCTTAAAAATCAGCCAGGAGTTCCCTATTCTGGTATTCTCAAGCTTCCTTGGAAATGTGTCCATGTCAATAGACAATGTCTGCCCTCTGGGTTTGTCTTAACACTCAGTGAGACTGGACACTGCAGTTAGTCAACTGATTTTTCTTTAGATCAGGAGAGAAGGAAGGAGATGGCTCTTAAACAAGTGAAGAGACCAGGCACAGTGGCTCACACCTGTAATCCCAGCACTTTTTGGGAGGCTATGCTGGGTGAATCCCTTGGCTCAGGAATTCAAGACCAGCTTGGGCTACATGGCAAAACCCCATCTCTACAAAAAAAAGCAAAGCTTAACCAGGTGGGGTGATGGGATACGTCTGGGTCCCAGGTACTCAGGAGGTGGAAATGGAGGGTCGCCTCAGCCTGGGGAGGTTGAGGTTGCAGGGAGCCGTGATTGTAGCACTGCACTCCAGCCTGGGCGACAGGGTGAGACTCTGTCTCAAAACAAAACAAATGAAGGATGAGAAATCTTTCTCCAGGTCTTCTGGGACCCTACCTTGCATCTAATGATGTGTCTCCAGGGAGTCTTCTAGGGGCATCCATGCTGTCTGGGTTGTAGATTTAAAAGCTGGGGTACACCGAGAACCCTTGGCAGAGGTCTCACCAATAGAAAGGGAAGCACTTCAGTAAAGGGTTAAGAAGAGTGCTGGCCTGGAAAGAAGATAGATCTACGCTTAAATCCCAGATGCGCCTCTTATTTTCCCCATGAGCTTGGACACAGCATAATCAGAAGTGATGACGGTCCTAGCTGTCTCATATTGTGATAAAATGCCCGTGAAATGTTTAGCACCGTGCTGGAAGGTGGAGGTGCTTGGTCAGTGGGAGCTTCTGTTATCCATGAATCCGACAGAAAAGTTCTTGGATCATGAGGAAGAAGACGGGATTTGTTACAGGGCATCAGGGGCTTTCAAGACTGTTGACAAGCTACAGGAGTAAGGACCAGGGAAAGCTGTCCCTAGCGCTCAGGAGTGACATGAAAGCTTCACCAACCAGGGAGTTGTAGGAGCCACAGGAACTGCTGCGGATGGTGCCAGCTGTCTGCAACACTGAGGTGGGCGGCTGGTGGGGCCCCCAGGCAGCTGCTGCCAAAGCTCACAGGTCCACCTGCTGGTGTGGTGCTAGGGAGCAATGGCTTCAGTTCTCCTCTTTTCCTTTCCTTTCTTCTTTTTTTTTTTTTCTTTCAGAGAGGAGGTCTCACTATGTTGCCCCAGGCTGGCCTCCAATCCTAGGCTCAAGCTATCCTCCTGCCTTGGCCTCCCAAAGTGCTGGAATGATAGGTGTGAGCCACCATACCCAGCCAGGCTTCAACCTTCCTCCCGCTATCCAAATCTTGTATGGGAGGCTGTCACTGACGAAGTGTAATCTCAAACCATCTGGATGGCAAGAGGTTCTGGGAAATGTAGTTTCCAGGCCTCCAGCCCATGCAACAGTTGCCATCATGTCCAGTATTGAGCAATAAGCTTGACGACTGACATTGTAGAAGAAATCCTATAACCCCCCAGGAAGACCAACAGAAATATCAAAAGGGCTGGAAACTTCCACTTCAGATGTTTGGATCCAGTGGAAAAGTGCTATTGGAAGTCAGAATATGTCATCACAGTCAAAGATGTTAGAAGCATGGCTTTGAGAGTCATTACATGCCCTGGAAGGTGTGGGCATGAAAGCTGTCTGACCAAGACAGAGCCCTTGAGGTGTGGTGCTCGGGTGACCAGGCCCAACTGCCCCGCTCTGAGAGGGGACCCTGCCCCAGGACCTGCTTTCTCTGAGCTTGCATAGTACACTTTGTCTGAAGCACATGTGAGTCTGCTTTCTAACGGTTTTCTCTGTAAAACATCTTATTCCTAAATATATTTTTAAAATCATTTTGAGGGTAAGGAGTATTTTCAAATCTTCAAAACGCACAAGGAAATGTTTCTTAAAAATAACAACAAAAATATTCATTAGGAAAGACTGAAAAACACAGAGTAGTGCAGAAAGGACACACAGACCTTCCGGAATCTCACCATTCCCAGTTCTCATGCAGTGTTCATATTTCGGTGGCCATGCTCCCACTTCTGCCCCGAATGCACACACATATATAAATGTGTGACTGTGTGAACACATTTATAAAAAGCTTCCGCATGCCGGCTGTCTGCTATGCACTGACTACATTCTTCATCATTTATGATAATCATAAACCTGACAATCAGCTGTTGTTGGGGTGAGAATAGGTTCCCACTCCTTGTGTTTCGAGGTGGAAGTCACCTCACTGGGGCAACATTCCCATTCTCTCTGCCTTGGAAAGTTCTTCCCTGCAGTTGGCTCCATCTGTGGAGCTGGTGTTGCAGGAGGCAGGCTGTCCCAATCCTCCGAGCCACAGGTCACATGGGGACAGACCCCACAGAGGCAGCTGTGGTTTTGCTGCTCTGTCTGACTGTGGGGAGGTCTGTATAATTTGGGGAGAGTGTCAGCTACTCATAAACCAGCTGACCTAGAGGTGTGTCCCCCAGTTAGCCTTATCGGTAATAATCGTGATCTGTCCATCTCCATCTGCCCGTCCCAGCACTCATCTCCCTTGCTGCTCTCTGCTTGTGGTGTGAAGAAAGGTGAATTGTGTATTGATCCCTGGGCACTGTGTTAGGTGTTCACATGAATGGCCTTAAGAGGATGTGCTCTGTCGTCCCGGCTGGAGCGCAGTGGCGCGATCTCATCTCACTGCAACCTCCGCCTCCCAGGTTCAAGCGATTCCCTTGCCTCAGCTTTCCTTTCCTGGGATGACAGGGGCCTGCCACCATGCCCAGCTAATTTTTGTATTTTTTAGTAGAGATGGATTTCGCCATGTTGGCCAGGCTGGTGTCTGGCCTCAGGTGATCCACCTGCCTTGGCCTCCCAAAGTGCTGGGATTACAGGCGTGAGCCACCGCACCCGCCCATGACCATTCTTTTAAGGTGATTAAAAACTAGGGCACAGAGAGGCTAGGGCACAGAGCTAGGAAATGGTGATGTTGGGTTTTGACGCAGCTCCTTCCTTTCTTTTCTCTCTCTTCTCTTTAATTCTTTCCTTCCCTTCCCTTCCTTCCTTTTCAGCTTTATTGAGAAATAATTCACACACCATATAACATACCCATTTAAAGTGTACAACTCAGTGGTTTTTATATTTTCGGAGTTGTGCAACTGTCACCACAGTCAATTTTTGAAAATTTTCATCACCTCAGAAAGAAACCATGTTTTCATCCCCTCTATTCCCCTAGGCCCTGACAACCACAAATCCACTCCTGTGACTGTGGTTTGCCTGTTCTGGACGTTTTCTAGAAATGGGCTCAGGCAATAGGTGGTGTTTTGTGTCTGGCTTCTTTCACTCAGCCATGTTGTGGTGTGTGTCAGCACTGTATTTCTCTTTATTGATGAGTCATATTCCCCCGTGCACATGTGCCTGTCTGTCAGCTGATGGCCACGTGGACGTATTGGCGATTTGAGTCAGCTCTTTCTTCAAAGACTCTTCTCCATGCTCCCTCCCTTTGGGGCAGTGGATTTAGCTGAGGGCAACACGATGCCAAAGAGACTGGCTGGCTTTGGGGCAGGCCCCCATGACAGTTACTTACCTAACCTGCAATTAGGCTCAGCCTAGAGAGGGGAGCAGGATGGGGCCTCTGGGGCCAGATGCCAGGGTAGCCTCAGTATAGTGAGAGCTGTTATTCCCTCAGAGGCGGGAAGTAAGTGAGTGGGTTCAGAGGCAAAAAAGACAATATCATAGATCGATCATCCTCCCAGAACCCCACCTTCTGAGCCCCTTGTCGCAGCTCTGCTGGACAAATCCCCAGGTACTTTGTGCTGTGATCTGGGCCACAGGGCAAACTCTGTTCCCTTTGAATTCCAAGGACCTGAGCAGCAGAAGGTTAAGGACAAGCCAGAAAGAGGGAAGAGCTCCCTGCGGGTACAAGGAGCAATCCCAGAGAGGGCATTTGACTGGGTAGCTCCACCAAGTGCCCTTGGGGCTGTGGGGACAGTACTCCAGAAGGGCCTCTGCCGCCACCCGGGTCTGTGTGTTCCTGGAGTCTGTGGTGAGCGGGAATGAGAGTGACCCAGTGTCACCAAGGGACTTGCTGTGCTCAGCAGCCAGGGTGGCGGCAGAATGCTTCTGGAAGAGTCCTTCCTGCACATGACTGACCCTGAGCGGCTCCCAAGGCCAGTCTGGCTTTGTTTGCCCATCTTGGGAGTCGAGGGAAACGTGCCTCTTTTAGCTGCTTCAGCAAAAGAGAAGCTCTGAGCTCACATCGACAGGCAGCCAGGAACAGGAGCAAACAGAAATGTAGCAATGGTGAGCCTGAGGTCAAGAAAGGAGAGCAGTCCATTAAGAAGAATAAGCTGGGACAGGAGCGGGGTGTGTGTGTGCTACGTATGCACCTCTAGTCCCAGCTGTCTGGGAGACTGACTGGGGAGCGTTGCCAAGTTCAAACACAGCCTGGGCAGAACAGCAAGACCCTCATCTAAAAAAAAAAAGGCTCCTATCTCCTTCTCCTTCTCTGTGTGACAACACTTATAAATCTGGAGGGAACAATTTCTCCTATGAACTGGGTGGTTTTATCCTGTTTTTGTTTTTATTTTTAATGTTTTATTTTTTGTGGGTACATAGTATGTACCTGGGTACATGAGATGTTTTGGTACAAGCATGCAGTGCATCATACCACACCAGGGAGAGCAGGACGTCCATCCTCTCAAGCATTTGTCCTTTGTGTTGCAGACAATTCAATTATACTCTTAGTTCTTTGTTTTATTATTATTATTTTTTTAGGTGGAGTCTCTCTCTCTTGCCCAGGCTGGAGTGCAATGGATTGATCTCAGCTCACTACAGCCTCCACCTCCCAGGTCCAAGCGATCCCCTTGCCTCAGCCTCTTGAACAGCTGGGATTACAAGCACGCGCCACTACACCCAGCTAATTTTTGCATTTTTAGTAGAGACGGCGTTTCGCCATGTGAGCTAGGCTGTTCTCAAACTCCTGGCCTCAAGTGATCTGCCTGCCTCAGCCTCCCAAAGTGCTGGGATTACAAGGGTGAGCCACGACGCCTGGCCTCTTAGTTATTTTAAAATGTATACTTAGGTTATTACTGACTATAGTCACCCTGATTTACTATCAGATAGTAGGTCTTCATCAGTGTTTCTAACTATTTTTTTGTACCCGTTAATAATTCTTACCCAGCTGCCCCCACTCCCCTTCCCAGCCTCTGGCAGCCATCCTTCTACTCTGTATGTCCATGAGTTCAATTGTTTTGATTTTTAGGTACCAAAAATAAGTGAGAACACGGGATGCTCGTCTTTCTGTGCCTGGCTTATTTCACTTAACAAAATGACCTCAAGTTCTTTGTTGCAAATGACAGGATCACATCCTTGTTTGTGGCTGAATAGTACTCCATTGTGTGCATGGACCACATTTGCTTTATCCATTCACCTGTTGGTGGAGGCTTAGGTTGCTTCCAAGTCTTGGCTGTTGTGAATAGTGCTGCAGTCAACTTGAGAGTGCAGCTATCTTTTCAATAAACTGGGTGTCCGGCCAGCAGAGGATGGCTGGGTCACATGGCAGCTCTGTTTTGAGCTTTCCGAGGTGCCTCCAAACTGTTTCCATAGTGGTTGTCCTAACTTAGATTCCCACAAAAGTGTATCAGGATTCCCGTTTCTCCAGATCCTCACCAGCATTCATTATTGCCTGTCTTTTGGATAAAAGTCACTTTAACCAAGGTGAGATGATAGCTCATTGTAGCTTTGATTGGCACTTCTCTGATGACCAATGGTGTCGAGCTGCTTTTCAGATACCTGTTTGCCATTTGTATGTCTCCTTTTGAGAAATGTCTGTTCAGATCTTTTGCCCATTTTTTTATTGGATGATTAGATTTTTTTTCCCTGTGGAGTTGATTGAGCTCCTCATGCATTCTGGTTATTAATCCCTTGTCAGATGAGTAGTTTGAAAATATTTCCTCCCCTTCTGTGGGTTGTCTCGTCACTTTGTGGATTATATCCTTTGCTGTGCAGAATCACTTTAACTTGCTGTGATCCCATTCATCCATTTTTGCCTTGGTTATTTGTGCTTGTGGGGTGTGGCTCAAATTTTTGCCCAGACCAATGTCCTGGAGATTTTCCCCAATGTTTTCTTTTAGTAGTTTCATAGTTTGAGGGCTTCAGTTTGAGTGTTTAATCCCTTTTGCTTTGATGTTTGTATAAGGTGAGAGCTGGGGGTCTAGTTTCACTCTTCTGCGCATGCATATCCGGTTTTCCTAGAACCATTTATTGAAGAGACTATCCTTTCCCCAGTGTATGTTTTTGGCACCTTTGACATAAGTGAGTTCACTGTAGGTGTGTGGGTTTGTTTCCGAGTTCTCTAGTCGGTTCCATTGGTGTATGTGTCAGTTTTTATGCTAGGGCCATGCTGTTTTGGTTACTATAGCTTTTCCTGTGTTTTTCTGTGGACACATAATAATTGTACATATTTATGGGGAGCAGTGAGACGTTTTGAGAAATAGATGCATTGTATGATGATCCTGTCATGGAATTTAGCACTGCCATCATCTCAAACGTTCATCGTTTCTTTGTGGTAAGGACACTGAAGATTCTGTCTTCTATCTATTTTGAAACCTACCAAATGGTATCTTTGTCTGTACTCGTCCTTCTTCCCAGTAGCACACCAGAACTGATTCTTCCTGTCTAACTGACCCTGTACCCGTAAACTACACTGTCTCCACCCCAGGGACCTCTCCCCTCCCCGGCCTCTGGTGACCACTCTTCTACTCTTCACTTCTGTGACATCTGCTTTTTAGATTCTGCATATGAGTGATGTCGTGCATCACGAAGTGTGTATATTTATGTGCCTGTGTCCTCCAGGTTGATCTGTGTTGCCACAAATGACAGGATTGCTTTTTCTTTATATATATATTTTTTTGAGATGAGCTCTCACTCTGTCCTCCAGGCTAGAGTGCAATGGCTGGATCTCGGCTCTCTGCAACCTCTGCCTCCCAGGTTCCAGCAATTCTACTGCTTCAGCCTCCTCAGTACCTGGATCACAGACCTACACCTCTATGCCCAGCTAATTTTTGTGTTTTTTGTAGAGATGGAGTTTCACCATGTTGGCCAGGCTGGCCTCTTGAACTCCTGGCTTCAAGTCATCTGCCTGCCTCGGCCTCCCAAAGTGCTGAGATTACAGGCATAGGCCACCATGTCTGACCTGGGTTGGATTCTCTTTGGATGGCTGAATAGTATTCCATTGTGTGAATAGCCAGATTTTCTTTATCCATTCATTTGTTGATGGACTCGTGGGTTGACTCCAGATCTCAGCTATTGTGAATAGAGCTGGAATAAGCACGTGAGTGCAGATATCTCTTCCATGTGCCGATTTCACTTGCTTGGGGCATATGCCCAGCAGTGGAATTGCTGGGTCCTATGGCAGCTCCATGTGGAGGCTTTGAGGAGCCCCATGCTGTGCTCTGTCATGGCTGTACTACTTTGCATTCCCATCCACGGTGTACAGGCCTCCCCCTTTCCCCACATCCTTGCCAGTGTCCGCGATCTTTTGTCTTTTTGATAGTAGTCTTTCTAACTGGGGTGAGGTGATAGCTCACCGTGGTTTGAGTTTTTTACACAGAGTGATCTGAGACTCAGAGGAACCAAGGAACCTGCCTGAGGTTGCCCAGCTGGTTGGTGGCAGAGATGAGCTGTGAGCCCCGGCGTCTGGTTCCGGAAGCAGTCTCTGCCTGCCATGCTGCATGTCTGGGCTCACTGCCTGCCAGTTCCTGGCCCTGGTTGCTTTCTGGTGCACTTGGGGAGAGGTCCTGGAAGTTCCTTTGCCCAAGGCAGTCTTTTTAAAAACATTGTGGTGATATATAATTTACCATTATAACTTTTTTTTTTGAGATGGAGTTTTATTCCTGTTGCCCAGGCTGGAGTGCAATGGCACGATCTTGGCTCACTGCAACCTCCACCTCCCTGATTCAAGCAATTCTCCTGCCTCAGCCTCCCAAGTAGCAGCGATTATAGGCATACGCCACCATGCCCAGCTAATTTTGTATTTTTAGTAGAGACAGGGTTTCTCCATGTTGGTCAGGCTGGTCTTGAACTTCCGACCTCAGGTGATCCACCTGTCTTGGTCTCCCAAAGTGCTGGGATTACAGGTGTGAACCACCACACCTGGCCTCATTGTAACCTTTTTTTTTTTTTGAGACGGAGTTTCGCTCTTGTTACCCAGGCTGGAGTGCCATGGCGTGATCTCGGCTCACCGCATCCTCCGCCTCCTGGGTTCAGGCAATTCTCCTCCTCAGCCTCCTGAGCAGCTGGGACTACAGGCACGCACCACCGTGCCCAGCTAATTTTTTGTATTTTTAGTAGAGACGGGGTTTCACCATGTTGGTCGGGCTGGTCTTGAACTTCCGACCTCAGGTGATCCGCCTGTCTTGGTCTCCCAAAGTGCTGGGATTACAGGCGTGAGCCACCACACCTGGCCTCATTGTAACCATTTTTATGTGTTTAGTTCAAAGGCATTAAGCACATTCATTGCTGTGAAGACATCACCACTATCCATCTCCACAGCTTCCTCATCTTCCCAGACAGTAACCCTGTACCCTTAAATTAACTCCTCATTTTCCATCCTCCCTCCCATCCGGGTTACCCACCATGTTTCTTTCTGTTTTTATGATTTTAATGACTCTGGGTCCTTCATATAACTGGAACTTATGTATAGCTGGGACTACAGGTATGCACCAACATACCTGGCTAAGTTATTACTAATTTAAACTTTTTTTTACATTTTACTTTAAGTTCTGGGGTACATGTGCTGAACGTGCAGGTTTGTTACATAGGTATACATGTGCCATGGTGGTTTGCTGCACCCATCAACCGGTCATGCAGGCTTAGTAGTAATTACAGCTCACTGCAGCCTTGAACTCCTGGGCTCAAGTGATCCTCCCACCTCAGCCTCCCAAGTAGCTGAAACTACAGGCATGTACCACCAAACCCAGCTAATTTTTTGAAATTTTTTGCAGAGATGGAGTCTATGTTGGCCAGGGTGGTCTCGAACTCTGGAGCTCAAGTGATCCTCCTACCTCATCCTCCCAAAGCACTGGGATTACTGGCATGAGCCTCTCTGCCTGGCCATAAATTGAATCTTAATTCCTATTTTGATTAAGTTTAACCTCTGTTTTTGGTGAAATATAAGCCTGAGAAGGGTCACTTTCTTTCATAAAACTTGGCAATATTCTCCCTGAGTTTCCTGCATTGCATTTTATAGATATTTATTCCTTTTTCTTGCTTGTATTGTTTTTTCTGAAAACAAGTTTTATTTAAATAAGGGTTTAAATACACTACACAAAGCATTAAAGCTGAAAGGGAAAAAAACCAAAAACCAGTTTGTTACTTCACGTGGCATTATGAAGCCGCTGCTGTGAAGGCGCAAGCTCTGCAGCTAGCTACATGACTCAACGGTTTCAGATTTGTTCCCTTGTCAAAATTTTAACTCTGATAGGAGGTTGGCCTCACATTCTGATGTTTGGGCGTCCCTTAGCTAGGATACGTCTAGTGAAACGACCTTTGTGGCAAGCCGGATGTCCTATCATCTCACTAGAGGGAAAGGGACCTCTCTGAGCTCTGACCAGATCAGGCTGGAGACACCAGGGATCTTCTAGCACTACAGGCTCCCTTCTAGTGGTACAGCTGCAGGTGCTGCCTTACCCCATCCTCTCCTCTCAGATTCACTGAGGACTGTTCAGGTGGTAACATTCTCTTAGGGCACGGAACTCTGCAGAGGGAGAGCGGAGGAGCTTCTGGCCATGGTTGTCTGCGATCTAGGGCTCTGGGCTTGGCTGAAACATGATGGTACTGCTTGGTTTCAAGCTTGACACTACCAGGCACCTGCTGCCTGGCCTCTGTTTAAATGAGGGACTTCAAGACCCAACAGCACGGCTCTTTTCAGTGTATTGCATGAAGGAGTTACACTAGTCCAAGCTAAAAGCGGACCCCAAATGGATACATTATACAAGCTGTGAGGTTTTTAAATTTGTGACAAGGGACAGAAGGGAAACTCTACTCATTGCAAGGAAATCCTCACTCAAGCTTCAGTGAGCCACAAGCACTTAGAACCCATGAACCTTCAGCTGATCGTCCTTGGCCAGTCCAGTCCCTAGGAGGAACTGGCGTATGTTACTGCGCTGGTCACCCTGTAGCTGAATTAGTTCTCTACATTCTGGGTGCTCAGTTACAGTACCATTGCAGGCAAACTTCTTAAATGCCTTCACTAGTTTCTTTTCTTTTTTTTTTTTTTTTGAGACGGAGTTTCGCTCTTGTTACCCAGGCTGGAGTGCAATGGCGTGATCTCAACTCACTGCAACCTCCGCCTCCTGGGTTCAGGCAATTCTCCTGCCTCAGCCTCCCGAGTAGCTGGGACTACAGGCATGCGCCCCCGTGCCCAGCTAATTTTTTTTTGTATTTTCAGTAGAGACGGGGTTTCACCATGTTGACCAGGATGGTCTCGATCTCTCGACCTCGTGATCCACCTGCCTCGGCCTCCCAAAGTGCTGGGATTACAGCACTAGTTTCTTTTTATCGTGATCGTCAGCGATCCCCTGGACAGTAGTCAGGGTCTTCCTGCCGTTTCTCTGTTGAATTCTTGTATGGATATAATCCTCAGTGCCAGCAGGAAGCAGGTCATCACCCTTACTTGCATCAGCAAAGGGGTCGAAAGAGTGGAGGTTCTGGAAAGCGGACATACGATACGATTCCTTCTCTTGGGTGGAAACGGCCTGAGGAAGGCGGCGGCGGTGGGAGAAGGCAGGCAGCGGGGACGGAACGTCAGGAAGCCGGGGGCTCAAGGGGGAGGCGGCTGAGTCCTCAGCGGTGGCTCAGTGACTGGGGCTCTTGCTTGTATTTCACGCAAAGACACGTGGGAGTCCATCCCTGGAGTCGCTGCCCACGCTCTTCTGTTAGTTGCGTATCCTGCCCAGTGGTGCTGGCAAATAGCATCTCAGGAAGCTGAGGACATGGTAACAACACTTTAAACATCTCGAGGGACTGCGTACTTGGGAGCCCAAAACTTCATGAATCCAGTCTTGCTTGACTTTCCAAGATGGGAATTCAGAACTTGAAGCTCAGAGGTACAATTGTTTTCTAAGGCGGTTTGTTGATTTTCCAACCTGGAAAACTGCCGTATCGTGTAACATCTTTCACATTTTCCCTGGCATGAGTGGAGAGCCGTGGTTGTAATGCCATGAGCGTTGCCACCTGAGGATGAGTCCAGGAGCATCCTCTGAGAAGAAATGTGTTCGGTGCCACGGATCGGGAGGGCAGCCATGGCACCAGAAGCTTCCATTGTGCTCTTCCCAGCTTTGGGGTCTATGCCAAGTTACAATCTTGATGGCTACCCCTGTCTACAAACCCAAGGCAAAGTGGAGGGTTGGAGGTAAATTCCCAAATGACTGTCCAAACCTGTCAGTCAGTCATACTCCAGTTCCAGGAAAACGATTCCAGCAGGGCCAGCCCCACTCTGCCCCTCCCCAGGGAGGGCAGATCCAGGCCCCAACCTTGCAGCTCAAGTAGCATTTGAATTCAGATCGAATTCAGGTTCAAGTAGAATTTGGGCTTGAAGTGCCTGAACAATTGCTGCTGGATATCCCAATAAAGGACACAGATTGGAAAGGTAAACAGGCAGGCTTCCAGAGGTGGCCTTCTGACCCCTAGTCCCCCCAGAGACTGGGAGCCTGGAGTCTGAGAGAGACAGCTCCCTGTGCAGGGCCCCTGGGTGCTAGGTCAGGCCCTGCCATCCTCTCTGGTGGCCCTGATCACAGAGGTCTCTGTGGTTCACCCCAGGGTTGGTTCCCCCGGGGTCTGATCCCTCCACGTTGCACCGATGAGGAACAGACATCTCCAATGGGGTCTGGGGGTGCCTCATCCTCCCCACTCGGCCTCTGTCCTGGTGGTGCCTGCTAGGTGAGAGCAGAGCCTTCCCACTGGGTGGAGCAGGATAAGGGCTGTGTGAGGGCCACGGAGAGCCCTAAATAACCTGGACTTCCTCCTAGAAAGTGGTGCCTGGTCCCCCTCATCTTCAGGACCATAGGCTCCACCAGGTCATGGAGACTTCTCCTCTTTTGTTCCCTCTGCCTTGTACCCCCAAGTCTCCTTGGGGAGATCCAGGAGGGCAAAGGGCTCAGATCTTCTGAGGCTCAGTTTCCCGCCTTTAGAAGGCGAGGGGTGTGCTGGGAGAGCCCTCGGAGTGGCCCAGGGCATGCATAGGGTTTTGGAAGGCCTGGGCTCCACATTATCCAGAGGCTTTCCTTCCAGAGACAGAGTCTGTTCCAGAACAGCTTCCCAAGGGTTGATGACAGGCAGTCACCTCCCTGGTATGGCTGAGAGAGGCACAGCCTCCCCTCCACTGTACAACAGCCACACTACACCTTGATCAAACTAAAGTCTTCTCTAGGGAACAAAAGTTGGAGCCTCTTAATGACAGCACAGATCCTAGCCTGGGGTTTTAATTTTAGGCCCAAAGAGAGTGACTTGATGCTGTGCTCCTTTCTCCAGAAGAGCTTGCTGAAGCTGGGGGCGAAGGAGATTGCGAGAGGCCCCCCAGGGAGGTCCCAGCCCCCACAGCTGTGCATGCTGTCTTCGAGGACAAGAGGGACTTGGCCAGGTGCTAGGGATCTTGGGGTGAAGAGATTTTTCTAGGTGGACCCTAAATGAAGCTACAAGCATTCTTATTAGAGGGAGGGAGGGGGAGATTCCAAATGGAAGAGAAGAGGCCATGTGCTGCTGAGCAGGGACTTGGAGTTATGTGGCCACAAGCCAAGGAGTGTTGTGGGTGCTAGAAGCCCAGAGATGCGAAAAGGGATTCTCCCTGGAGCCTCCCGAAGGAGCCAGCCCTGCCCACACCACCTTGATTTTAGCCCAGTGAAGCTCATTTTGGACTTCCGGTTTCTAGAAGGGTGGGAGGACAAGTGTGTTGTGTTAGGGCAAGTCAGTGGTTTGCGATGGTAGCCACAGGGAATGAGTGCAGAGGAGTGAGGTCGCTGAGGGTCCAGAGGAAAGAATAATGATCCAAGGAGTGGGAGCTGAAGAAACAAAGCTGCTCCACCCGCTGCACACACGGCTTGGCACTTCCCCCCAGAAATCTGTAAAGAAAAGCAGGGTAATTTATAAAGAAAAGAGGGTCATTTACAAAGAACAGAGCTCACAGTTCTGCATGCTGTACAGGAAGGGTGGTGCTAGCATCTGTTCAGCTTCTGGAGAGGCCTCAGGAAGATTTCAGTCGCAGGGGAAGGTGAGCAGGGAGCCAGCATGTTACATGTTCAGAGTGGGAGCAAGAGGGAGAGGGAAGGAAGCCTCAGATTCTTTTATTTTATTATTATTTATTTTAGACAGAGTCTTGCTCTCCCGCCTAGGCTGGAGTGCAGTGGCATGATCTCAGCTCACTGCAACCTCCACTTCCTCCGTTCAAACGATTCTCCTGCCTTGGCCTCCCAAGGAGCTGGGATTACAGGCATGTGCCACCACACCTGGCTAATTTTTTTGTATTTTTAGTAGAGATGGGGTTTTACCATGTTGGCCAGGCTGGTCTCCAACTCCTGACCTCAAGTGATCTTCCCACCTCGGCCTCCCAAAGTACTGAGATTACAGGCATGAGCGACCACGCCCAGCGCCAGACTCTTTTAAACAACCGGATCTCATGTGAACTCACTGGGTGAGAACCCACTCCTCACCAAGGGAACATGCATGATGGATCTTGCCCCCGTGATCCAGCACCTCCCACCAGCCTTCACTTCCAACACTGGGATTCACATTTCAACACGAGATTTGGAGGAGACACCCATCGGACCTGTATCGCCTGCTGTGTGCTAGCAGCAGCATCGTGCATTTAAGGTACGTTGTGATGTGGACAATCAGCGTGTAGCAGAGTAGATGACCTACAATCTGGTGAAAAGGAATTTACCAAAAACATCTCTGGAAGGACACACAGAGGGGCTAGCTGGGTTACAGGGAAATGGTGGGCAGGGATTTCTACTGGATGCTCTGGTTCCTTTTCCATTTTGAGTCATGTAAAAGTCTCACCTATTCAAAAAAAATCTACTTAAAATGAAAGACATCAAGTAAGAACCACGGAATGAACTACAACTTTGGAGAGGAGCCATAAAAACAACATCCTCAACAAGCTGTGGTTTCTATCTGCTCCTTTTGCTTTCAATAAAACTGTTCCCCGTAAGTGGAATTAGTCAATGTTAACAACCACACAGAAGAATGAAAGAAAGAAAACAGAACTCTCCTCTGTAGTCTCTTCTTTGCAGCCCTGAAGTCTCCAGTACTTTCTGTTTTCCTAAAGACGTTTAAATGGACTGTAACATGATACCCAACAACTAAGAACTTTGCCTCAGAATTTTGGGCAGTGGTACTATTGAAATATTACAAAAGGAATGATTGCTGGCATATTATTCACTAATGTTATGCAAGGTATATGATAGTAGCTCAGACATGGGGTTTGGAGTCAGACAGATCTGGGCTTGGAGACTGTTTGAATAATCATAAGCTATGTGACCTTAGGCAAGAGAATCACCATGTTTGACCCTCTGTATCCTCATTAGTTAAAAGGGGAGAATAACAGTGCCTGCCTTGTAGGATTGCAGTGGGTGCATGGCTGATGATGGTGATGGTGACAATGGTGACCCTCATGACCACCACAAATCAGACCCAGGGTGGTGCTCATCCCCATGTCCCTGTGGTAAGACTGCCCTCTGATATCTGAGACAAATGTCCCTTGGGTTTCACGGTCAGACGGGAGATGGAGTGTGGGCCATGGAGCTCTGGGCTCGACGTTCTCCTCTGGAGCACGGCGCCGTGCTGGTGGCCTCCCGTGGTGCTCACACCAGTCTTGCCGGCACTGGCCCCTCCTTGCCCAGCCATGGGCTTAATCCATCCACCGCCCTGCCTGGATTGCTCTCGGCCCCTCATGGTGATGGATGTTCTCAGTGTTTGCCTTGTGGAGCCCGCATTCTCTCGCCCTTCTTCTCTGTTCACCCCTGGGAAGATCCCTCAAGGGAGCCAATTAACACCACGTTTTCAATGGCAGCCCCTCCTGGAACGTGTGCAGCTTTATTTGGTTTGCTGGTTGCCACCCAAGCATGGAATCCTCTCAGGGCTGGGCTGTGTTCGTTTCACTGATGAACAACAAGAATAAGTGCTGAGCTCACTTTACACCCAGAGCCTACTGTTTCAATCCACAGGAAGGGAATTTCAGGGATCCTGATATCATTGTTCTATTTAGAAAGGAAGAAATCTCATAGGAGCAAATGTGTTGAGAATGAATGGGTAACTTCTTTTTTAATGTTTAGAATATTATATTTACTTACAAACTGCTTCTGGGGGCCCAGGAGCCAAACTCATGTTTTCGGAACTAATTTAAATTTTCTACAGCAATTCCATAGCTCCTGCACCAAAGGAAAAACAGAGGTCTTCCTGCGCCCTCCCCCACCATTGAAGAAGCTGCGTGTATAGTTATCTGCTGCTGTTAAACAATTTTTTTTTCTTAAATTTAGCTGCTTAAGACAGCAATAAACATTTACTATCTTACACAGTTTCTGAGGGTCGGGAGGTCAGAAGCAACTCAGCTGGGTGGCTGTGGTCTCTCATGAGGCTGTAATACATGATGGCAGTTGGGCTGCAGTCTCATCTGAAGTCTCAACTGGGGCTGGCAGATCTGCTTCCAAAGTGGCTCCCAGACATGGCTGTGGGCAAGAGGCTTCAGTTCCTTGCCAAAGGGGCCTTTCCATAGTGCTGGGCATTTAAAGTAATATATTACAGCAAATCTGGGTCCTGAATCATACACACACACACACACACACACACACACACACACACACATATATATATATATACATATATATATATATATATACATATATATATATATATATATATACATATATATATATATATAGACAGAGTTTTGCTCTGTTGCCCAGGCCAGAGTATAGTGGCATGATCTCAGCTCACTGCAGCCTCTGCCTCTTGGGTTCAAGCAATTCTCCTGTCTCAGCCTTTCAGCCTTTGAGTAGCTGGAACTACAGGTGTGTACCACCATGCCCAGCTAATTTTTTGTATTTTTAGTAGAGACAGTATTTCACCATGTGGGCCAGGCTGTTCTTGAACTCCTGACCTCAAGTGATCTGTCCACCTGGGCCTGCCAAAGTGCTGGGATTACAGGTGTGAGTCACTGTGTCTGGCTTGTGAATCATATTTTTGGGAGTTGTTTTGTTTTTCCTTCTTAAGTAACGTTCCTGGACTCAAATTGCAAAGTTCATCTCCCCTGTAATGTGTAGCCAGTGATGTCTCTGCCCAGTCTTGCTCGATTCTTATTTTTTATTTTTTAGCCTGGCTTCCTGGTCTTTTCCTTTGTCTCTGCATAACTTAGTGTTCAATGACTTGATTAGATGTTGTAGTCAAATACCTTGAACCTGAAGGTTTCCATTATCTGCAGTAGATCTTCCATAGGTTGCTGATATATTTGGCTGTGTCCCCACCCAAAATTTCATCTTGAATGCTAATCCCCATAATCCCCACATGTCAAGGGAAAGATCAGGTGGAGGTGATCGAATCACGGGGTTCCTTCTCTTTCCTGCTGCCTTGTGAAGAAGGTGCTTTCCTTCCCCTTGCACCATGATTGTCAGTGTCCTGAGGCCTTCTCAGCCATGCTGAATTGTGAGTCAATTAGACTTCTTTCTTTTCTTTTATTTTTTTGAGACGGAGTTTCTCTCTTGTTACCCAGGCTGGAGTGCAATGGCACGATCTCGGCTCATCGCAGCCTCCGCCTCCTGGGTTCAGGCAATTCTCCTGCCTCAGCCTCCTGAGTAGCTGGGATTACAGGCACGCGCCACCATGCCCAGCTAATTTTTTGTATTTTTAGTAGAGACGACGTTTCACCATGTTGACCACGATGATCTCGATCTCTTGACCTCGTGATCCATCTGTCTCGGCCTCCCAAAGTGCTGGGATTACAGACGTGAGCCACCGTGCCCGGCCGACCTCTTTCCTTTCTAAATTAGCCAGGCTTGGGCAGTTCTTTATAGCAGAGAGAGAATGGATTCACATAGTCGGGGAGTGTGTTTAAAGCTCCCCAATTTTCATATCTTCCTTGCTTTCACTTCCCAGTGGGCTCGTTGGTTCCCCCTGGGCAGAAGCAGTTTTCTAGACAACCCAGGACCAAGGGTGATCTCATATCGACCTCTATGCCTCTCTCATGAACCTCTGGCTGCTTGCTGCTCAGCCCAGCTAAGACCTCAGCCTCTGGCCACCAAAGCTGTGGGTATTCTCTACCTGTTTTCAGATCACCCGTTAGCTGAGCAAGCCGTGGACTCTTTACCCCACAACCTCCGAGTCTACTCCATCTGGTGGCCCAGGTGCTGGTTTTCAAAGCCAACTCCATGCTGGCAAAGCTGCATTTCCTGCTGATCAGGAAGGGTGGGGAGATGGGAGAGGCTCGGGTAAGAAGGCAGCAGCTTCCAATGTTCTTACCCAAAGCTGATGCTGTTTTTCAAGCATAGACTCTTCTCAGTTTGTTGCCGGCCTTTGATCAGTTTCGAGCACCCTGACGTGGTTGTTTGTAACAGTTTGCCCAGTTTTACACCTGCTTCTTCTAGAGAACGTTTGCCATAGGCCTTGGTCTCTGCTCTTGCAACAACACAGGTCTCCAAGATCTCTATCTCCTCCCGCCCTCTCATGGGCTTAGGGTTCATTCCTTAGCAAGAGATAAGGACTTAGAACTCAAATCCTGACAGGGAGTGGAGTGGAGTTTTCAACACGTTGGCTCTTCATAGTGTATCCCCACAGTGTAAAACCGTTGGATAAGGGCAAGAGGCCCTGGGCAGAGCCTTTATTAGGCGTGGAAGGTGATTCAAAGACTCAGGAAGGAATACCAGGCTCCTGGTGGATGGCTTCACAGGGCAGAGCTAAGAGTGCTGCAGAGGGTATGTGAGTGCCCTGGGTCTGCCATAACAAATGATAACAAATGACCGAAAGCGGGTGGATTTAAACAGGCACTTCTCTCCAGGTTCTGGAGGCCAGAAACCTAAAATCCAGGTGTTGTCAGCGGTGGTGCCTTCTTGTGAGCTCAGAAGGAGAATCTGTTGTCTCTTTAGCCTCTGGTGTTGCTGGCCATCCTAGGACTTCCCTGGCTTGGAGACGCATCACTTTACTCTTGGCTCTGTCTTCCTGCCACTTCTCCTCTGCAGCTATCTGTCTGTGCTCTCCTGTCTCCTAAAAGGAGACTGGTAACTGCATTCCAGGTCTCTCTGGATAATAAAGCATGGTATTATCTCAAAATCCTTGACAATTACATCTGCCAAAGACTCTTTTTCCAGATAAGGTCACATTCACAGCGTCCAGGGGAATATGTCTCTTCCCATCATCTAAGGCTTGGGGCCTGGCACAGGACCGTGGATGGTGGGGCTGTTCCAGGTCCATGTCAGTGAAAGTGGGGACAAAGCCCAGGTGGGAAATGAGAGGACTTGGCAAACCCCAGGACAAGAGGAGTGAGCGTGGCAGGGAAAAGAGGGTTACGAGTTCTTCCCACTCCTCCCCTCGGGTCTGGATGGACTCCATGACTGCTGGGCCAACAGAATGTGGCAAAGTGATGCCATCCAGTTTCTAAGCCAGGCCTCAAGAGACGGGCCCCTTCCACTTCTGCGTCTCGGAAGGCTCATCTTTGGCCACCTATTTAGGGTGGAGTCCAATTAGTCTGATAGTGTCTTCCAAAGGAGCCACACATAGGTGTTCTGGCTGAAATCCCAGATGATCCCAGCCTTCCAGTTAACCTGTCCAGACTCCAGACATGTGAACAAAGCCATCTTGGACCTTCAGGCCTATGTACCCACCAGCTGAATACCACTGACTTCCACTGCGAAGTTAGGGAAGTCTCCCAGACCACACTCGCTTCTGATACCAGCTGTGAAGTTTTCAGGTCCCCAAGTCCACCGTTAGGTTTGATAATTTGCTAGAAGGACTCACAGCAATCATAGCCAATCATGGCCATACTCAGTGGTTGCAATTTATTACAGGATGAGATTTAGATTGGTCAAGAGTGCTGGGTGTTGTGGCTATGCCTGTAATCCCAGCACTTTGGAAGGCCGAGGTAGGAGGATTGCTTGAGATCAGCCTGGGCAACATAGTGAGAGCCTGACTTTACAAAAAAAATAAAAGAAATTAGCCAGGTGTGGTGGCATGCTACTTGGGAGGCTGAGGTGGGAGACTGTGTGAGCCTGGGAGGTCAAGGCTGCAGTAAGCTATGATTGCATCACTGTATTCCAGCCTGGGAGATAGAGTAAGAACCTGTCTCAAAAAATAAAATAAAAATAAATCAGTCAAGGAGACTGAGGTATGGGGCGGAGTCCAGGAGGGTTGCCAGCATGGGGCTTCCAGCTGTCCCTCTCCGTGGAGTCATGGACAGTGTTAACTCCTTGTGACAACACACACGCAGCATTGCCAACCAGGGATGCTGCCCCAGCCTCACTGTCGAGAGTCTTTGTTGGGGGTTGGTTATGTGGCTGACATAAGCCTCCAGCCCTTCTGCAGGTCAAGCTCATAGCACTTGGTCCAAAGCTCCCACCATGAATCTCATTATTAGCATAGACTGTCTGGGGTGGCCAAGGCCCCAGGTAAAGAAAGATATATCAGGCAGGACTCTCCAAGGCCCTAGTAGAGGTGACACCCCAGGAGCCAAGGGCAAAGGTCAGACCTTCTGTGGGTCAGGTTAACCTTTTGCTGCAAATCGCTTGAGGTCCTGTGGAAGGAAGCATCACCCTCTGGGTGCTGCCCAAGCTGATGACTCATGAATTCATGAGCTCTCCTAAAACCATTGCTGCCGCAGCCGTTGCTGTGGTGTAATTTGTTACATGACAATGAGTCATTGCCACAGTAAACAAGTAGGAGGGTAGAGTGGAGTTCTCCAGGGGCCTGAGGAGGCCGCCCTGGGAGTCACTGTCCCACCTCAGACAGAATGGCTTTGGGGTCAGGTTGTCACCGCTACATCTCAACACTGGGAGGGCACCATGACTGGAACTGAGAATGCGAGCAGCTCCTCATTCCTGCCTTTCTCTTTGCTGATCCTGATCTTAGACTTGTGGGATCAAAGCCCTTGCTTTAGTGAAACATCTTCTGGTAATTTCTGAAGTTACTGCTGAGGTCCCATAGACTGGGATAGTCACAAGGCGTGAGCAGAGCGAGAGGGACCCGCCTGTTTGGGTGGGTGGGATGTCCTCCGTACATTCCCCGTTGGCCTGACAAGTCCCTGCCCAGGTCTTGCAAACATGGGGGCTCTGTAACATTTTCTCAAGGGGGTAAACGTTTGGAGGCCAGAAAACACCCGCTTCTGAAGAACAAGTGTGGCCCCAGCCATAACTGTTAGAGTCACTGCAACAGGAATCCAAGCAGATTAGTACAGACAATAGAAGTCCTGTGTTTAGGCTGAAAAGGTCAGTTGCCAAAATACAGCACCAGGGTGAATGGGGTTGATTTGAAAAACCCCAGCAAACTCCAAATGAAAGGACAGAACGGCACTGAAACCTCCCCATAGCCTCTGATTGCGCTGCCACCAATGGAGAGGATTATCGTCCGAAGTTGTATTTCCTGAAGTACACAGAATATCAATCCATGAGATGCCGATTTATCAAGTTCTGGGGTCAGATCAGCAGAGGCAATGCTACATCCCATAACGCCCCTCTCGGTAGTTGAAATTCACAACGCACGCTGGCACAGTAAACGCTCTGAGAAGGCCTGCAGGAAGACACGGGTCATTTTGTTTTACCCAGTGTTTCCCAAACTCATTTGACCATACAGCCTTGGTAGTGTGTTGCCTGCGGATATCCTGGAGGTCCTGTTTCTGTGGAACCATGCTGGAGAATGCCTCTTCCTAAGAAGGGTGGTTCTGGGGGAGGTTTCCGGGACAGGATGCAATGGTGGTTTGGAGCCAGGATGTCCAGAGCCCAAAAAGGCAGAACGAGCCCAGATTCCTGAATGTAGTGAGAAGGTGAGCCATGCCATCTCAGAGCCTGCAGGGCTGGGTGTGAATTTGGCCCATGTAAGAGGGTCCAGCGCACCCCACAAGGCCCATGCCTTGCCTGTGCCTCATTGTCTGCCAGTGGCCCCCATGAAGGCCACTGCCAGGTCCTATGAGTCTGCAGCCTCCTAGGTTACTTCCTGGGAACAGCTGGCACAGATCCAGGAGCAGATGAGACAGGGTTCTGGGGGTGTGGGTAGGCGGGGCAGAGTGAGTCCCAAAGGACGGGGATACCTACTGGCCAGGCCTGAGAGGGGCTCACTGCTGTTCACACCCTCTCCCCTCACCTGTGGGGTCCCTGTAAATACCCTCAGGCCGGCCCTGGGCAACCTGAGAGGCACGCACATGGAACCTTCTGCTTGGCCTTGCAGGCTAGGCCTGCAGCGGGGTGTGGAGCGCCGTGGTTTTGGAAGCATCGGGGGCTTGTGACTTCCCTGGGACGTGTCAGAGCCTGCATGATGGAGGGTGGCCCTCGGCCCTCGGCCCTCGGCCCTGCTCAGCTAGGACCCACGTAAACACCACTCCGATAATCACAAAGCACACAAGCTGGTAAGAAGCTGAGGTTTCTGCCAAATTCCTCAGTTCGATAGTGGGGAAACTGAGGCTTGGAGTGGGGAAAGGATTGCTTGGGGCTGAGGCAGGCCTGGGGCCCCAGGAGTCCTTTGCACCCCGCAGCGGGGCATCGTGAAAGGCAAGCTGCCTTATAGTCAAATACTGGGCAGGCTTTCTTCCCCTTTCCTTCCCCTGGGTGTTGGTTTGTGTGAGGTGGGGAGCAAGGATGATAACTTTATTAAAACTCCCTCAACTTATAAAACAAAAGAACAGTGGCAAATACAGTGATTCTTTCTTTCTTGGGTTTTCACAACACAAAACTTAATTTCTCTAGAAACCTGGTTACTTTCTGCAATTTTCCTTATTACTGCTTGTCCAATTAATTTTTCAAACTGGTGAGCATTTAAAAATGTTTGGGCTGGGTGCAGTGGCTCACAGCTGTAATCCAAGCACTTTGGGAGGCTGAGGTAGAAAGATCACTTGAGCCCTGGAGGTTGAGACCAGTCTGGGCAATATAGTAAGCCACTGTCTCTAATCTTTAAAGAAAGAAGTTTGATTATGGAAAATTTCAAGTGTTTACGAAAGCAGAAGAAAGTTCTGTGTACCTACCACCCAGTGTTAACAAAGATCCCCTCACCACCCGACAACCCCAAGCAGCACTATTTTGAAACAAATTCATGATCTATCTTTTCACCTCTAACTATTTCAGTATGTATCTCTACAAGATAAGGAGCTGTTTTTTCAATGCAGCATTTTATGTTTGGCTAATTATAACTTACGTGCATTTGTAAGAAATAGCACAGAAACCTTGTACACTCAGGACCTTTCCTGTTAACATAATATTATCTTACACCTCAGATATGTAGCGATACTCAATATCATCCCATGTGCAAACAATGTTTACATGTCCCAAGTGACTCATAATTCTTTTTAGTTTGACTGATTAGCTCTTAATTAACAAGTTGTCCAAGGTAATCATGTGTCCAACTTGAGTGTCCAAATCTTGTTAATTAATTAATTAAACATTTCTAACTGCTTTATTGAGATATAACTTATGGACCATGCAATTCACTCACTTAAGTATACAACGCAATGGTTATGTATTAGCTTTTTTAAGAGACCAGAGTTTGGCTCTGTCACCCAGGCTAGAAGGCAGTGGCACAATCTTGGCTCACTGCAGCCTCAGTCTCCCATCTCAGCTTCCCAGGTAGCTAGGACTACAGGCGCACGCCACCATGGCTAACTTTGGTATTTTTAGTGGAGATGGGGTTTCACCATGTTGGCCAGGCTGGTCTCTAACTCCTGGGCCCAAGCTTTCTGCCGGCCTCAGCTTCCCAACGTGCTGGGATTACAGGCGTGAGCCACTGTATCCAGCCTTTATTAGCTTTTAATTTAAAATGTAATCTGAATCCATTACAGATCACCCAAGCAGTACTCTTGTAGAATGTAAAAATGAAACTTTCTGCTTATAGTCACCACTGTCTATGGAAGGCCTCCTTTTCATTCTGAGTTTAATAATAAAAGTGACATATAGATGATGAACAAAAAAGGAAAAATAAAACCCTCTAAATACTTAGAAATAACCACCAAATTTGTATTACTTTTCCCCTTCTCTGAGGATGCCGTTTTAAAAACACAAAATTTAGAATCTCGTAGACTTCGTGTGCTCGCCTGAATATTATTTCAGCTTCATTGCTGAGGGATTTCTCTTGTTAACTGACTGAGCAAGACAAATGGCAGTCAAGAGTGTTCTGATTATCCCTGAATTCCACCGTATTCATGGGACAGGGGACTGGTGAAGCTGGAGGGAAGATTATTACATCTTAATCTTCTCTAAGCTGAAATTTAGCTTTTCCTTCCACTATGGACATAGGCAACGGGCCAGTCACATTAACAGAATCTGTCACTTTGTCACCAACAAAATCACAGATGTTTTCTTATCACATAAGCCATGGCTGCTTTTTCAAATTATGATTTGGGCTCAGTGCTACTTTGAGGTAAGGACATTATCAGACTCTCTGTGGGATCCATGTTTCTAAAAAAGCACACATCTGACTATATCACAATTTAAAATATTTTGATAACTGTATTTCAATGTAATTGTTTCTTTTCTAATTCCACAAATTTTATACATCTGAAAACGTTCTGAAAAGGGCTTATTGGCTTTGTAAGACTTCCAGAGGGGCCTGAGATCCCCGAAGGTGAACAGCGCCTGGACTGGAGAGAAATGCTTTTTTCGCCTGTAGTCACCGATGATTTATTTTTAATTTTTAATTAAAAAAAACCCAGAGCCCCTTTGCAGAGCTCAGCTGCCTCCTGCTTCTCACCCAAATCCTTTCTCGTTTTTCAGAGCCGAATGCAAGCGGCGCCAGGGTCCCGGGGAGAGAGGCAGCAGGAAGTGAGGCTGTGGAGCTGTCTGTGTCTCGCAGGGAGCCGGGCAGGGCTGCTTTCCATGGCCAGTGGCCCTCCCCTTAGATGAGTACACAGCTGCTCTTCACAGCGCTCAGCCTGCCCTCCTGAAGGGATCATTGGAGGGGAAAATCCATCTCAACATACACACGTGTATCACTTGAACCCCGGGCAGGGCAAGGAAGACCAAAGCTCCCCCCTTTTCAGGAGGCAACTCCCACTTCTTTGCTGGACAGGGGCAAGCAGGAACCACGCTGGCTCTGGAAGTTCATGGGGTGGTGGATCAGGGCCGCAGGAGGAACAAGATGGTGCAGCTGCAGGCACTTCTGAGTGATGAGAGACGGGGAATGCTTTCCAGGTGGTCTGCGGGGCACCCACACGCAGGGCTTGGCAAGGTCCCGCAGTCCCGGGGAATGTGGAAGTTCTGACCCAGGCCTCTGTCACCGGCCCCAAGCCCATGTCGTTTCTGCAACACCTAGTAAGTCATCTGCTTACCAATGTCCCCAGAGCCAAGGACAGCAATGGGAAGCCATGCAGCATCACTCCAGAACAAGAAGGTCTTTGGCTCTTTAGGCAGGATGAAGTTGATCCTCCAGGTCACATGGTTTGCCACGTGCCACATGCTGTGTTAAGTGCTCCCCCCGCCCCGCCCCGTGACCTCATTCAATCCCTGCAGACCTCCCCCCCGTGACCTCATTCAATCCCTGCAGACCCCCCCACCCCACCCCGTGACCTCATTCAATCCCTGCAGACACCCCTGGCAGCCATGGACTCCAGAGCCCACCACCTGGTCTATGGCCTCAGCTCTGCCCTTATTAGTGGTAGAACCTGGGCAACTTAACCTTTCAGTGCCTCAGTTTCCTCATGCATAAAATAAGAATAGCACTGGTACCCCTACACAGGGCTGCTGCGAGAATCAACTGCTTAGAGAAGGCCTGTTAACAGTGTACGCTTCCCATGGCTGCTGTAACAAAGTCCTGCAGATTTAGTGGCTGAAAACAATGCACGTTTTGGAAGTTAGAAGTCTGACATGCATCTCACTGGGCTAGAATCAAGGTGTAGGCAGGGCTGGCTCCTCTGGAGGCTCCAGGAGAGAATCCCTCCCTTGCCTTTTCCAGCTTCTAGAACCTGCCTGCATTCTTTGGCTCATGGCCCCTCTTTCATCTTAAAGCCAGCAACATTGTATCTTTCTGACCTCTGCCTCCTTTATTCTCTGATTCTCTGTTGCCTCCTTCTTCCTTAGTTAAGGACCCTGTGATTGTATCTGACCCACCTGGATAACCCAGGGTACTATCCCTTTTTTAAGGTCAGCTGATTCCATTCCATCTGCTGCCTAAATTCCCGCATTCCGGTGGGGCCGTTCCTGGGGAGTCATTAAACCCCCAAACTTGTGGATGTCTTTGGGGCCTAGCTGCCACATGTTACAGCCGTCATGCCTGAAATGTTTTCTGTTTTAGTGGTGCCTTCTGCAGGTTCCCCTTGAGCACAGAGAACTTCAGCAAGTGAAATGCATTCATTCATTTGCCAAACATTGAGCCTCAGGGAGCCAGGCTAGGCTCTGGGGATGCAGTGGTGGGCAAAACACAGCCCCCTGCCCTCATGGGATTTGAAATTAGTGTAGAAAGGAAATAAATAAAAACTGAATGATCGACTGTGACATGTGCTTTCGTGGAAACAGGGTGCCTCACTGGAAATTAATGTGAGGGGAGCTAGTGCGGTCTGTGAAGGGTTCTTTGAGCAGGTGATGTCTGAGCTGCCCTCTGAAGATGACAAGGGTCCAGATGCGAAGGGGAGAAGGAGATGCTGCAGGCAGAGGGCAGAGGTGCTAGATGGACCCACAGGTGAGAATGAGCTTGGAGTGAGAAGAGGCTCCTGCAGCTGGAGTGCAGGGCACGGGGGACCTGGAGATGGACAGGAGTCACAGTCAGAAGTCAGGGGTCAGGGGCCCAGATTACAGAGCACCTGGCCTTGTGCTTGGAATGGGGGTGCGTTTGCATTTCATTCTGAATTTTGAGACCAAGTGTGGCATAATTGAGATGCTATATTCTATGTGTTCACACATCTGTGGAGTGGGAGGGTACGACCCTGAGTTTCTAAGATTCTTAGCTGCGTCAGCATCAAACCCTGCCTAGAACTGGAAGGTGGCAGCAGGGTGTGGCGTTTGCACTCCTACGATTTTAGATAAGGGTCACCTAGTTATCCACTCCCTACTTTCTGCGATTTACTGTGCCTGAGGTTGCCACTGCCTGCCTGTGCCCTGGACACTCGCATGCTCAGTGTGTGGTGGTCTGAATGTTTATATCTCCCCAGATTCGTGTATTGAAACCTAAGACCCCATTTGATAGTATTTGGAGGTGGGGACTTTAGAAGGTGGTTAGGCTTTGAGGGCTTCTCCCTTATTAATGGGTTCAGTGCCTTATGTCAAGCTCTGAAGAAGCAGCTAGATCCTTTGCCCTTCTGTCTCCTCTGTCAGGTGAGGACAAAGTACTCATCCCCTCTGAAGGGCACAGCAACAAGGTGCCACCATGGAGCCAGAGTCCAGGCCCTCACCAGACGTGAAGCCTGCCAGTGCCTTGATCCTGACCATCCCAGCCTCCAGAGCAGGGTAAGTTCTGCTTTTTATAAACTACCCAGTCTCAGATAGTTTGTTACAGGAGCAGGAATGGACTGACACAGTACATGCTGTTGACTTTGTGTAAGTACCAAAAATCTCCCACTTGGCAGTTTCTATCCTCACCTGGTGGCTCCTCTCAGCCCACACATGGGCAGACCCGGGGTGCTAGAGGGTCCTCAGTAGCCATGGATGGCAGTTGGGGGATAAATACCCCCAATTCCTCACCTATTGGACAGGATATGCTGAGAAGTGCTCTATACCATCTCCTGAGGTTCCCAGCAGTGTTGAGCTGGTCAAAGGTCAAGTTATTAAGCATGGCAATGGCTGAGTGTTAAACCAGTTATCAAGATGGCAATGGCTGAATGTTAAACCAAGCCCAAAGCTCTCTGAGGCAGTGTCCTGTGTGGCTGCACGGGGTGTGCTGAGGCCCCACTGCCTTTTCTTGTAATAATTCTGCGTCTTTATTAATCTTAGTTATTAAAAAAAGATTGTTCTGTTTTAAGCTAGCTCAAGTGGGTTTTATGTTACATCCAACTAAAGAAGCTTTGACCAGGCAGGTGTGAGTAGACTCAGAGGTTCCCTTTCCTGGGAAGCATTTTTCCATTTTAATGATGCTACTTTGGAGATAGATAGCACCAAAATGACTCTGATGGAGAAGACTTCAGGAATTTCTCATTTGGGAGACTTGGCAGCTCCACGTCTGGCCCAAGGGCCGGCCAGTCGTGGCCATTGGCCCAAAGCACCGTTCTGGCAATACAGTGATGTCTTTGTCTTATTTTATGCTGCTATAACAGAATGCCACAGGCTGGGAAATTTATAATGAACAGAAATTTATTAGGCTCATGGTTCTGGAGGTTGGGAAGTCCAAGATAGAGGGGTTGGGTCTGGTGAGGAGCCTCTTGCAGTGTCATCTCACACCAGAAGTGTAAGAGAGCCAGGGAGAGGGATGCAGCAGACTCATAGCCTCAGGCCCCTTTGTCATTGTTGTTCATCCTTTCAAGGGGGTGGGGCCCTGATGACCGAAACTCCTCCCATTAGGCCCCACCTCCCAACACGATTGCATTGGGGATTAAGTTTGCAACACATACTTTTTTGGGGGTTGGATTCAACACAGAACAATCTTGAATGCAGTTTTTCAGCAAGACTTACACACACCTTTTGACGGAATGAAATGGGTCACAGAGAAGGCAGCATTTGGTCCAAAATCCCAAGGCTGAAAACCATCAAAGACAACTTGCTTCCAAGGTTCCAACTGCATAATTCAGAAAAAAGCAAGCTGACCACGGAAAGTGTTACCCCAATGCCTGGAGGGCAGCCTGGAGGCTGTTGCAGAGGCCATGGAACTATTTGGTGGCCCAACGGCTGGGAAGTTATGACTATAAATAACCAAAGAGCAAATAAAGAAGGGGAAAAATCTCCTGGGCCAAGCAGGTATAGAAAATTGGTTTTGTTTCAGGCACAAGCTCTCATCAACTGGCAGAGACTTTCTAGAGCTGTGGGACTGGCGAGTGAGGTCCGTCAAGGACACAGAGTGGGGAGAATGAACAGCAAGCTCTTGGCATCCTGGAAAGGCGAGTTCTCACTGGTAACAGTGACTGTTCCCGTAGTGAGCAGTGCACAACATTATTTTGAAGCTGGAGAGGTGGTCTGGGGCCAGTTATGCAAGAAGAGCTTTCAATGCTAAGAATGAAAGAAGGAGGCCGGGCGTGGTGGCTCAAGCCTGTAATCCCAGCATTTTGGGAGGCCAAGGATGGGTGGATCATGAGGTCAAGAGATCGAGACCATCCTGGTCAACATGGTGAAACCCCGTCTTTACTGAAGATACAAAAAATTAGCTGGGCATGGTGGCGCGTGCCTGTAATCCCAGCTGCTCAGGAGGCTGAGGCAGGAGGATTGCCTGAACCCAGGAGGCGGAGGTTGCGGTGAGCCGAGATCGCGCCATTGCACTCCAGCCTGGGTAGCAAGAGCGAAACTCCGTCTCAAAAAAAAAAAAAAAAAGAAAGAAGGAATATTTTTAGATATCAGCCTCTCTCTGGTCTTTTCTTTTTTTTTTGACATGGAGTCTCGCTCTGTCACCCAGGCTGATGTGCAGTGATGCGATCTTGGCTCACTGCAACCTGTGCTTCTAGGGTTCACGTGATTCTCCTGCCTCAGTCTCCTGAATAGCTAGCTACAGGTGCATGCCACCACACCTGGCCGATTTTTGTGTTTTTAGTAGAGACAGTGTTTCACCATGTTAGCCAGGCTGGTCTCAAACTCCTGACTTCTCAATCCATACATCTCGGCCTCCCAAAGTGCTGGGATTACAGGCATGAGCCACCGTACCTGGCCTAGCTTTGGTCTTTTAACCTTTTTATTTTTGGCTTTGCTTTTCCCCCAAACTGACACATATTCCCCCTTGTCCCTTCCCTTACTTGAAATCCCATTTCCTTCACTAAGTTCAGTTCCACTCTCCCCCGGCCCCCAACTCCTCCATGGGTCACCCTCATACCAATGGTTTCTCCTCACCCTTTGCAAAAAGGGAAGCGTCCAGTGTGACCCCGCATTCATTCCCAGGTACACTGTCTGGTCTGTGATGTCATTGATCCAGCTCATCAATGTATTATTGAAGCATGCAGATTCAGCACAGTGCTGGCCACTGCAGGAGACCCAGAGCAGTTGCTCACCCATGAGTCAGTGTCTGTATCCCAAAATGTTCTAGAACAACACAACATGGCTGGCCCCCAGAGTAGAACCACAGTGCCCTCTTCCTGCACTGGGCTGTGTTTTCCTTGTGGGCCACCAGCAGATGAGTGCCTGTTAGAGAATCTGGGAGGAGCTGAGCCTTGGGAATGGCCACAGTGGAACCTAGGGCAGGGCTTTCACGGGGAGGTTTCCTGGGACAGGTTCGTGCACCTTCCTGTCCCATGTGTTCTTGAGCCAGCTGGAATTCAACTAAAGCAATAATGGTTGACATTGGTATCAGTGGACTAGGAGAGGAATGGTCCCTACGTCTGGGGTGAATGCTGTTGACACAAGCTTTTGTGCTTCTGTAAGTAAAAGAAACCACAGGAAGCCGGATTCCTCCTACACCCTTTTTCTTCTCGTTGCCTGAATTTGAAGTGCTCTCCATCCCCTGCCACCATCAGGCCTCTAGCCTGGCAGTTGGTGGACGTAGAAAGAAGAAGCAGATATGAAGTGAGGGATCAGGCCAGCTTTCTGGGTTTGAAGCCCAGGTCTGTGACTTCCTAGACTGTGTATCTGTGGGCAACTTACTGAACTTCTCTGGGCATCACTGCTCTTCTCTGTAGAGTGGAATAATAAGAATTCCTCTCTTGAAGGGGTGCTGTGATAATTAACGTGTGTATACATGTTAAGGCTTAGGAGAGTGCATAGGAGACACTCAATCATTGTCCCAGCACTCAACTCAACTCATGGGGACATCATGAACCAGCGTGTAGTGGGGAACTCGTTTCTGAGGAAGTGTCTCCCCTCTGTTCCCCATTCACTCATAGCTTTCCAAACAATTTGCAAGAGTCTGTCTTTCTCTAAAACCAAGTCCTGGGGAGGCGAGATTCACAGCCGGTGTCCTAGAGAATAGAGAGAAGGTGGTTGCTTGGAGGGAGGCTGGTGAGCTTTATTAGAGCTTCTATTACTTTCTGCCTCTGAGAGCTTGACAAGTCGCATGGCACCTGGAGACATTCAAACATAGGTGGTTTTGTTCACATAAGAATAGATGAAGGGCAACCAGCTGAGGTTTCACAAGGATTTCCATGGCATCCCTTGGGGACCAGGGAGCCAGTGGGTGCAACTCATGGCCTGGGAGTTGCTGGTGGATGTTGGGAAGTGCTTGTCTGCACAGTGCATGGACAGGGCAGGTGGGGAAGCAAGGTTTGTGGCTTGGACAATGGTAGAGAAGCTCAGGAGCAACTTGGAGCTGACATGGGCTCCTTCCCGGCTTCCTTTCCTCCTCCCCTGGAGGAGATGACTCCTCGTGGGGCACGGGCAAGCACTGAGGGCCTGTGGTCAGGGGAGAGGAGGTCCAGAGCACTCGTGAACTTCCTGCTGAGCTTGTCACTAGCCAGCCAGGTGGTATAGACAGTGACAAGAGAAGGGGCTTTTTGAAAAAACAGCTGTTGAAGGGAAGACACGTGAACCCAGCACATACACTTGTGCTGTTGACTGGAGGGGCCGGCTGCCCCTGCCTCACCCATCCACGCGGCACATTCCTGCTCCCTCTCCATGGCCCGGTTCAGTTGTCACCTTCACCATGCACTGTCCCCAACCATCCCCAGACACAAGTGCTCTCTTCCCTCTTTGGGCTTCTGAAACCCTTCCCAACAGGCTGTGTCACCGGCATCTGAAACACACCCTGGCACAGAGTGGGCTCTGTGAAGGTTGGCCGAGTCGAAGGACAGATGGCTGGTGGGTATGCTGGGGCGTCCCCCCAAACTCATGTCCATGCAGAACCTACGACCATGACCTTATGTGGAAAGAGGGTCCTTTCAGATGTGGCAAGGTCCTACCGGATTAGAGTGGGCCTGAGTCCAGTGATTGTGTCCTTATAGGAAAAGGGAATTCAGGTGCACGGACACACACTGGGAAGCTGCATGATGAGAAGGCAGAGGGCAGGAGCGGTGCAGTAAACCCAGGATTTGGGCAGCCTCCAGGAGCCAGGAGAGGCAGGAAAAATCCTCCCCAAAGGGAGCCCGATACTGCCCACACCGTGATTTTGGACTGGGCCCCTGGAACTATGAGAAAATCACTTTCTGTCATTGTGACCTCTGCTTGTGGTCTTTGTTTTGACATCCCCAGGACTCAGCCCTAGGTAAACCTCGCTCCAGCCTGGACACCCGGCGGTCAGGGCAGGTGGCCAGGTTCACATCACACAGTGGATGCCCCAGCCCCCTGCCCATTGTGGCCAAGGCCCTTCCTTTAGCCCAGGCCAAGCACTTCACTTCCTGTCGATCTGTTCTTGGTTAAAACTAGGGATGGAGGTGAGGGGTGACACACAGGGGCGTTGCCACTGTGGAATGGGGAGGACCTTTTAGTTGCTGCGAGTGGCGGGGAGTGTGGGCTCTGGAGTCTGACAGACGCAGGTTCAGATTCTGCCTCCGTTGCTCGCTAAGTGCAGTGAGCTCTGGGCTCCATCCCCTCCTGTGAGCCTCTGTCTTCCCATCTGAAAAGAATGGGACCAACCACAGTACCCCCGTCAAAGTTGTGTCGTTAGGGATTAAGTGAGACAGAGGCACATGCCACAGGGCCTGGCGCATCGCCAGGGACTCTTGTGTGTTCTCCATTGTCGTGATTATAGTGTGGAGAGGTTGGCACCATGCTTGTCACATAGGACATGCTCCATAAACAGTCACGAGGGAGGGAGTATTCGCAGTGTAGCCTGCCCTGGAAGTTGGGGTAAATGGTCCCCTGAGGCTCACCCCTCCTTTTGAGGTCAGTTCCCCTGGGAGCTGGGACCAAGGAGGGAAAGGGAGCTTCGGTAACAGGCAAAATCTGCCCAGCGGCTCCCAGTGAATGGCGGCTGATCAGCCTGAGGAGGCCTCGGCCCGGGAACGTTTTCTTCCCGTCCGTCTCTCCGTCTCTTGGAGACATTTTCTTGCCAATCAGGGTGTTGGGAATTCGGGTGGGGAACAATGGAACGCGTTGTCCTCGCTCCCCGCTGCCTCGGCTGCATGGACAGAGTTCACTCAGCGTGTAATCCTTGAGGCATGTGAAGCCCGCGGCAGCGAGGGAGGAGTAGAAACCACCCCGAGTCAGGGAATTAGAAACAGATTGCTGGATGGGGCCAGCGTGTCCCAGGTGGGCCCTGCATGGGCACCGCTGGCAAGTCTTCCTGGAAAGGTGTCCAAGAAAGGTTGCCAGCTGCTGGGGCTGCTGCAGACTGACACAGCTTTAGTGACAAGGTCCCTTGTCAGGCTGGATTGACTCAGGAGGACACGAGCAGTTTCCAGCATGGAGCCTTTTCCCTCTTACCTGTTCATCTGTCTTGATAGCTGTGTCTATCAAGGAGGCTGCTGTCTACGCATGGCAAGGGGGAAAAACCCAGGTGGGTCAGGCTGGAGCTGGAGGTCAGAGGAAAGAGAGCAAGGCTGGAGCCTGCACCTGTTCCTGGCTTCACTGGTGACCCGTGATGTGACCTTGGCCTTGTGACTCTTCCCTCTTCCTCTCGGCTTCCTGTGTAGAATATAAAAGTGGGCACAGGAAGCCATGCTTGCCTTGCCTTGAGGCGACAGCAAGGGTACCGTCTCCCCAGGAGCTAGAATGCTGGAGAGGGGAGAAATGTGGAGGGAGTTTAGTCCAGTAGATCCAATCCCTGACTGCTTGGCTGGCTCCCCCAGGAGTTACCCAGCCCCTGCCAGACTCACTCAGGCAGGACCTGCAGGGCTGCATGTTGAAGATGACCCTTCATAACCTCCCAGATGATCATGCCAAGTGAGTGCGAGGGATGATCTGGGCTGTTTTCTCCCGAATTCACACGTTCTCAGAATTTCCGCCTGATTGGTTTGCTCCTCTGCTTCTCCATCTCCTGCTTCGCTGTCTTCTCACTTCCTCCCTCTGCAGCTCCCTGCATGGAGCTCTGGCTCCAAGCACAGGGCTGACTCTGCAGCCTGACCTCCCATGGAGCTTACGTTTGCCACGTCTCATCCCTGGGTCCTTTGTGCCTCAGTTTCTTCATCTGTGAACTGGGTACACTCAGCTCCCTAACTCGCAGGGTAAAGTGTGGAGCCCTCAGTGCCTGGGATGCACTGTCACCACGAGTGCTGTCTGTAGTCCTTTAACCCTCAGAGCCTGGCGTCCCACGAGCTAGCCTCTCACCACGGGTGCTCCCAATACAGACCTTCTATGGTGTTGGCCAGGCCTGGAAGCTCCAGGTGGGTGTTTTCAACAGAGATGGAGAGATAGTGAGAGAGAGAGAGATACACAGAGAGAGAGGGAAAGGGAGAGAGAAAGATTTCACAGCAACTGCTCATCTTTTTGAGAAGTGTTTGGGGAGGGAGGCCAAGAGGACAATGCCCGAGTTTCCACCTGCTCAGAAGGGGACCCTTAGGGGTTGACAGGGCCACTCCTGCTTGGCCACAGGGAGTTGGTTCCAAACTTCCTCACCTTTTGGAGGAGGGGTGGCTTTACTATGATGAAGGTCAGGGTAGACTCGGACTATTTGTTACTGGTCATAAGTATTAGCATTTAACAATAATGATGATGGGCTGCCCCCAGGGCATGAGGGAGCTCCAGGTAGGCATTTTTTTGCCAGGCTCCTGTCTTTATGAACAATCTGAATGGCTGTAAAGCAGATTCTGGGGCCCAATGTCATGCAACCTCAAACAAGACACAGGCAGTCACCGACACATAATGTAGTGTGGGACAACAGGCACTCAGCATGCTCCTGGACTCACAATAGGGTTATGTCTAGAAGAACCCATCAGAAATTGAAAATATTCTAAACCAACTTAAGATATTTTTATGTATGATGAGTGTGTTGGGATATGACCCCAGTGTACGCAGAGGAGAATCTGTATGCAGCCTTGGTCAGCGTTGCCAGGCCTGGTCACTCAACTATACAGGGTGACTCTGTTGTTAAGTGAGTAAAGCGATCACCAGGTAGGCTTCGTGTGAGCAACATGGCTGTTTATTCACCTGGGTGCGGGTGGGCTGAGTCCGAAAAGAGAATCAGCAGAGGGCGGTGGGGTAGGAGTTGGTTTTATAGGTTGGCGCAAGTGGTCAGTTAAAGGTGGTAATCTATTTCAGGGAAGGGAAGGTTGTCACGGATGCATGGTCACTGGGGTAGGGGTCATCTATTACAAACAGGCATGAGCATAAGGGTGGGGGTTATCGGCTGCAAGCAGAGGGGAGGGTGTGGTAAATTACATAGGTACAGGGGTGGGAGTCCTGAGAAACCCAGTGTCTGGGGGAAATTCTGCAAGACTGAGCAGGAACAATGGTGGCAGGGGGAGAACAATTAGTTGAGGCAGGAACAAGTTGTTTTACTTCTTTCTGCGGTCACCCGTTACTTCAGACTTCCTGGCTTTCGGGGACCATCCAGAGGGTCACCAAGGCTAATAAATGGCCAGGCTTGGACTTGGAGGCCTGACATCCATAGGTGCAAGTCTTTTTCATTCATTTTTCTTTTGAGATGTAGTCTCACTCTGTTGCCCAGGCTGGAGTGCAGTGGCACAATCTCAGCTCACTGCAACTTCTGCCTCCAGGGTTCAAGTGATTCTCATGCCTCAGCCTCCCGAGTAGCTGTGATTACAGGTGCCCACCACCATGCCTGACTATTTTTTGTATTTTTAGTAGAGATGAGATTTCAACATGTTGGCCAGGCTAGTCTTGAACTCCTGGTCTCATGTGATCTGCCTGCCTTGGCCTCCCAAAGTGCTGGGATTACAGGCAGAAGCCACTAGTCTTGAAGCTGCTCAGGGCATGTGGTCAACCTCTCGAAAAAGCAGAGGGTTAAAGAGTGGGGAGAAGTGAGAACTGAGGCTCACATGGGTCCCACCCTGGGTGGAGACATACCACTTGGATGGCACTGCCCACCTAGCTCAAGGAAGGCCTGAGCTCCCTGCCTCCAGCACACATCTTTTTCTTTTAAATCACCACGGGGTTGGTTCTCTTTCCTTTGTGCTCTGCCCCATTCTCTGACTGTTTCCTCTCTCCCTTTCTTCTCCCTCTGTCAGTGTTTATGATTTGCTCTGCTAGAAAGTGACAGCAGTGACCCTTACACAAGGCAGGAAGAGGGGAGTTGGAGGACATGGGCTCCGATGGGGGTGAATGGGGAGGACAGGGTGGCCACATACCACACAGGAAGGAATGCCCCTCCTCAGCCCTGGACTTGCTTGCTTTCCTGTGGGCTCTCACAGGCTGATATTTTCCCTAAGGGCATGTGAGTCATACCCAGAGCTCACCTCTGACTCTCCCCTTCTTCCACATGTGCTGCCTCCAGGTCCTGCTCAATTCAGCTGAAGGACTATTTATCCAGCACCTCCCCTGTGATGTGTTTAGGAGAGTCTGCCAGAACAAATGACAGAATTGAAAATCCGAGTAGCGTCAAGGCTCTGGGAACTTGTTGCCAATTTGCTTTTTGTTCCCATGGGTTGGGCGTGAGGCTGCCCTTTTCATTACACCTGCACCAGCACTGGGTATTCTGCTTTATAATGTTGTAAGAGATGTGCCTCTGGAGGCCCCCTTGTCTCGAAGGGGGCTGTCCTCCAAGTCGGAGTCAGGAAGTTGGAGGCCCAGGTCTTAGATATGGAGGGAAGGCAATTTGGCTGAACAGAAGGAAGGTGGAGATGTGGGGACATAGGAACTTTGAGGCTCTGCTGGCTGGAGTAGGAACTGGAGCAAACCTTTTGAATCTCTAGCTGGCTCTGGTGAGGCCGGCACACAGCGAATGCGGCTGGCACTAAAGTGTTCCCAGCTCTACCCCAGACACCCACCAATGCCCAGAACCTATGAACACGTCACTCCATGTGGCAAATGTGATTTTAAGTTAAGGAGTTTGAGTTGGGGAGAGTGTCCTGGATCATCAGGGTGGCCCCTGTGTCATCACAGGGGTCCTTATGAGAACTGGGCAGGAAAGTTTGCATGAGAGGTGAGAATAGAAATAGAGGTTGGAATGATGGGGCCACAAGCCAAGACATTCGGGTGGCCTCCGGGAGCTAGAGTAGGCGAGAGGACAGCTTCTCTTCTGGGGCCTCTGGAAGGAGCCAGACCTGCTGACCCCCTGATTTTTGCCCGGTGAGAAATCTCATTTTAGAATTCCGACCTTCAGAATAAATGCGGTGGTGATAAATTTGTGGTGTTTAAGCCACTAAGTCAGTGATTTGTTGCAGCACCAATAGGAAGCAAATACACGCAGCAGCAATTTTGCTTCCCTGTTCATATTTACATCTATATTTTTAAAGAGATGGAGTCCCTCTGTGTTTCCCAGGCTGGTGTGCAGTGCTATTCATAGGCAAGGTGATAGCGACCTAGAGCCTTGAACTCCTAGGCTCAAGTGATTCTCCTGCCTCTGTCTCCCAAGTACCTGGGACTATAGGTGCACACCTTCCCTGTATATAGTTTAAGATGTCCTTACCAGCTTAGTAAGGGGCATGGTTGAGGGTGTGGTGGTGGTATAGGCATGCTGCTGTGTGTGTGATCTCCCAGGGGAGGGGAGAACGGGGAAGGGCCAGGGACGCACGTTATGGAACAAGACGCATCTTCGCCCAGATTGGAAACTACAGGCTGAGATGCACAGAGCCCGCAGCAGGACCACAAGATGCTTAGTGGGAAAATGGTAAGAAAGGAGGAAAAGCTCTCTGTTTCATGAAGCAAGGCCTGCGAGGGGCCCCACTGGGGTTCTCGGAAGTGGGTAAGAGTTAGTCTTCCAATCCAGGTGCTGATTTTCTGGCTGTGTTCAGTTGGTGACAACTCTTTTGAGTCCAGCACTTTTTGGCTTGCATATTATCCTCAATAAGATGTTTTAAGCAATCCATAGACACAACACAGCATCAGGACACCTTTATGTCTGTGGAGACTTGTGAGGCATGGATGCTGCCTGTCAGGGCTGGGAGCAGGGCCAGGGAGAGGGGGGTCCTTTGTGAATCCTCCCCAGGGAAGGGTCCTACATGGTCCACTGAGGGCATTGCACTCAGAGTTGAGCGATGAGAGTTGATCCGTGCAAGCTCCTGCCCTGGAGCCCCAGAACAGGAAGGAAGGGGTTTCCAGGAGCCCTTGAGAAGCAGAGGCTGGGAGGGCTGTGGGGAGCTTCCATTTGGGTGAAGAAGGCACGCTATCCCCGGTCTTCTGTAGGGAATGCTAGGATTCAGCTGTGAATGCTCAGCTGGCCAGGCGGAGCCCTCGCGGCTGCCCAGTGGTTGGGATGTGGGTGTGATGGGGTGGGGGACCTGCCTGACCTGGTGGTTTGGAGGTCTGATTGCAATCACCACTCAGCAGTAACGGAGTGGCAGGAAAGGGCCTGGATGCCCTGCTTAGACCGTGCTGTGACGGCATTTCCAGGTTAGGCTGCGGCAGCCAGGCTGAAGCAGAGGAGGCCCAGGACTTCCACCCACCTCCTAGCGAGCCCAGCCCCAGCTGGCCGCATCCTGATGGCTGTGCAGCAAGGCCAGGGTCCCCCCAGGCTCTTGCCTTCCCTTGGCCAAGCCCACCTCCAGAGAAGGGACAGAGAGCCCCCTGCTCGGGAGGTGAGAAGCAAGTTCATTCAAAACATCAGCCTCAGCAGAGTCTCTGCCTGCCGGCCTTCTAGATAAACACAGTGGTGTTTAAAGAATCCGTGGGGAGGCGTTTTCGCCTGAAGGGAGGGAAGGTTCCAGGTCTCATTCTGAGCCGAACTGGGATCTACGCATTCCCAGGACAAATTAAAGCCACAGTCCACTGTGTCTCAGGGCCATTCCTTGGTTCTTTCGGGGGTCTTGCAACGGGAGGCAACCACTTAGCCGGCCCTTGACCATGACAGAGCAGCCTTTGGAGAGGCTGCTGGGTCCCCTGCGGGAACGTGGGACTTTATGGAAAAATTGAGCCTACGAGCACACGCAGAGGAAATTCCAGGGAGTGATGCTGACAGGCTTGTCTTGGAAAGCGGCTGGTTACTTTGGCCCCAGCCCAATTCTCCCGCTATCCTCTCTGCACTGCCTTCCTACCCCCCAACTTTTCTTTTTCTCCCAAAAGAAAAAAAAATAATGAAACCAGAGAGGCACAACAGAATCAAACAGAAAAAAAAACAGACTTAAGAGAAAAGCGACAAGTCCCTAGGGGCATGAAATCACTAGGGCCTTCACAGGCGCTTGTCTGTTTGTTGGTTAAAAACTGACAGGCCAGCGCAGAGGGCCACCTACGAGGGCCAGGAGAGGCACGTTAGAAGCTCCCATCTTCCGAGTCCTCACGACCTGCCAGCTCTATCTTTTTCCTTGAGGAGTAGCTCAGCACTCATGTTAACTGCAGCTCAGTGAATTATCGCCCATGTGTGTCCTGGTGTGACCATGCCCACCTGGCCACGCAGCCCACTCTCAGTGCCCTTGGGCCTCCCTGGTCCTCCCTCTCAGCCAGTGGCCTCCCGCAGCTAACTTTCATTTTCAGCTTTAAATCCATGGACTCTTACAGCATGATACATTTCGTGTGGGCTTCTTTCACTTGAGACGTCTGGGTGGTCCTTCTGTGTGGGTGAGGTGGCAGGGGCTTGCTCTTTTACTTTCCTGGGCAGAATTCCATTCTATGAATGTGTCCCAGCTCACTGTGCACCCCGTGGTTGATGCACATGTGGGCTGTTTCCATTTCTTGTCGCTTTGGATAAAGGAGCTATGAACTTTCTTATGCAAAGTCTTTTGGTGGCTGGGTTCCAGGACATGCATCCAATGGTCAACATCCCATCTCATAGATGAGAAAACTGAGGCTCAAAAAGTTTTCCTGCCTGGTTCCAAGTCTCAGAGTCAGGAATGGGGCTGGGATTCAAACCAGATGCGTGTGATGGAGACCTGCGCTCTGAGCTCTTGGTAGTGTCCACACAGGGCACGGTGCTTCAGCAGCAAAGTAGCCGAGGACCCCAGGGTTTCAAGGTGCAGGAGATATGTCTGGGTGGGGGGCCCACTCCTCCTCCTCGGCAGAGGGGCAACTGGCTTATTCCAAGTCAGTTTCAAGCCTTCCCTGCTCCCGTCCTCTCTGAAGCCCACCTAAGCACAGCCCAGCTGTGCGCAAACGGCTGGAGGGAGCCCACGACAGCTGTATTAAATGTCCCGGGGAAAGGCAGGATCTCTCGCCATTGGGGAAAATCCCTGTAAATCCTGTGACAAACAGCTCTAATCTGGTGTTTAATGCAGAGCCTGATGCCGGCTGCAATGAGGGAGGGTGCACTGGCCCTGGGGAGCAGGATCGTGCCAAGGCTGGAGGCGCATTTGGCCCCCTCGAGGCCATTGCCTGGCTGATCCTAAGCAGGCAGCCAGCGGGGCACAGGTGGAGGCTGCTCGGCTTCTCCATACTACACCACATGGCTTGCTGGCCTTGGGGTGGGTGGGGAGCAGAGAGATAATCACATGAAACCAGAGCTTGGCCCTGATGAATGTTAGCTGGCCTTAGTGTTTTCAGTTGTCTAAAACTGGGACGCTCTGTCCCACAGGCACCTTGTCTGAGTACCTTATCGGAGACCCTGGGGGCCAGATCCATTTCAGAATTCAGAATCTGTTAGCTTTTAGAACGTTAAATCAGTGCTTATGTTGTATGTCATTAGCAGCCCTGTGGGATCCTGGGCCAGACAGGACAGTGAGACTCACGAAAGTTTTTGCAGCCACCACGTGGCACACACAGCCATGAGGTGCCTTGCCTCAGCATGGGTGGCTTTGCTGATCTCAGGCTTCCCTTACCGATGCCACTCAGATGCATGGGACCTCAGCGTTTGCAAATTCAACTGCACATGCTCAGCGCCGCGTGGGTGGCGTGAGGGTGTGAGTGCGGCGTGCATGTTGTGTATGTGACTTTGTGGAGTGTGTTGTGTGTATGTGATGTGTGTGAATGTGTGTTGTAGATGCAGTGTGTTATGCGTATTGTGTCATGCGTGCAAGTGTATATAATGTGTGGTATGTCTTGTGTTATATGTGCCAGTGTGTGGTATGTGTGTGGTATATTGTGTGTTCGGTATGTATATGTGTTGTGTGTTGCATGTGTGTGTGATGTGGTGTGTGGTGTGCATGTGTGTGTGGTGTGAGTTGTGTGCTGTGTGCATTGCATGTGTGTGTGCTGCATGTGAGAGTGGTGTGCATGTATGTGCTGTGTATGTGGTATGTGTTGCACGAGTGTGTATGCGCTGCATGTGTGTGGCACGTGTGTTGAATGAGTATGTGCTGCACACGTGTGACATATGTGTTGTATGTGAATGTGTGTTGTGTATGTGTTGTGTGTCGCATGAATGCATTGCGTGTGTTGTGTATGTGGTGAGTGTGGTGTGTGTATGTTGCATGCAGGAGTGTGTTGTGTATGTGGTGTGTGCTGCATGTGTGTGTTGTGCATGTGGGGTGTGTGTGTTGTGTATGTGTTGTGTGTTGCACGTGTGTGTTGTGTAGGTGGTGTGTTCTGCATATGTGAATGTGTTGTGTGTTTGTTGTGTGAATGTGTGGCGTGCATGTGAGAAGCTGCGGCTTTCTCAGTGGGTCCTGGTGAGCTCAGTCTGCCTAGTGAGTGTCTTTCTCAAGGAGGTTGGGGTCTCACCCCTGGAGAGGTGCATTTTTCTTGTGCCCTCTCCAGCTATTGTCTGTGCTTATGCAAGGAAGGAATGGTCTGTCTGCACGTGGGTCTGACTGGTCTGGCTTCTTGGGAACCAGCCAGAACTAGCTGGTCTGGCTTGTTGGGAATGTCCCAGGGCTGGGTTTGGGGCATGATTTAGTTGGCTTTTGAGGGGTTTTGCCCCACGTGCTATCTAGTCAGCTAGTGACAGTAGTGATACTAGTGAAATGAAACATCCCATGGTATGCCTTATTCGACCTTCATGACAACTCTGTAAGGTGCTTGGAAGTTTGCGTCCTGCCTGTCTAACCAACGGTGATCCAGGGGCTCATGGGGCCAGGCAGCCTGAGATCATGCAGCCAGCCTGGCAGGCTTAGCTGGGACTCACACCCTCTGGGCTCCCAGGGCTGCTGGGGACCCTGTGACTTTGTCATCCACCACTGAGTCACAAACCACTCAGACTTAGGGGATGGAAACAACCACATTCATTCATTTCCTGCTCGTGAGCTGTAGTTTGGGGAGGGATCTGTGGGCACAGCTCATCTCTGCCCTGTGTGGTGTTAGCTGGGGTGGCTCTAAGCTTAGAGGGGACTTGATGGTGGGGTTCTGGAATTTGCTGCAAGTGTGTTTACTCACATGTCTGGCATGGAGGCTGCTTGTTCCATGCCTGGAACCTTCATTAGGCTCTCTCATCTGGAACCTCTGCACATGGTCTGCCTCATGGCTGTTTGGGCTTCCTCCCAGCATGGAGGCAGAGTTCTAAGCATGCAGAGTGGACACTGGTGGCACTTCTATGGTCTAGTCTTTGCAGTCATTTCTGCTGTACCTTACTGGTTGAGACTGTCATAAACTTCCTTTTGAACCTGGGTACAGGTTCCCCACCACTTGACTGTGGGATCATCAAGGTCACATCCCAAAAAGAGCATGCAGCCTGGGATATGTTGTGGTGGCCCTCTTTAGAAAATGCAATCAGCCACTGATGCTACTGCCTGCCTCAGAAGCGTCCATCGTCTCTGAGGGATGTTTGGGTCCACTGCAGTCTTCAGAACCCTCCTCCTGGGACTCGAACCACTGCCTGGGCGCCTCTGTGTACATCTCAGACCTCCTTGGACCCTTTAGGCTGAAGATCCTGAGTGGCATTCTTGTTGATGATAATCTTTAAAATAACTTAAAATATAATTTATGTTTGTTCATTTTTAAAACAGTATATAAATACAATTAAATTTATTTACTATAAATAAATTTATCATAAGTAAATACAATTAAATTTATCATAAAACTCCCATGGCAATCATATGTTATATATCTATATGATTTTATGTTTTATTTATTCATGTAAAAAAATTATATATATTAATTTTACATAATCATTATATAGAACAAATTCTATAATAATATAAGCATATTTATTTTTATTAATTAAAGTATTTATATGAAACATTTTAGAATAAGTATAAAATTTACCACCGTAATTAGTGGTAATATAGTGCCTGCCTCTAAAGAAGATTAGACATTATAACCATATTTGGGATATCTGTCTAAATATTGGTTTTTCAGAAGTAGTTTCAGTAAGAACCATGCCTTTTCCAGGAGGAAGGATTTTCTAGGGACACATTTAGAGGTATTTCTGGGAAGTTTTAATCAGAGCCATAGGCTATTTCCAGCACAATGGAAGTTACTGGCTGTGAAAAGGGAGCGATCGGAAGATCTGCCGTCAAAGGCTCCCGAATAGTGAGTTATCCCAAGTTAGAATGGTTAGGAGGTGGAGAAAACCCCATAACAAGCATAGAAACAAACAAACAAAAAGACTCCGCATAGTCTCGTGTATTGCCTACATGCACGAATGGACCATTTGGTGTAATTTCTTCAAAAAGTCGTGGGCACCCAGAGCTGGAAGGAAGTAAGGAGACCAGGTAATCCTGCACATCTTAAATTGGGACGCGCACAGCCCCAGGGGTACATGGAATGAGAAGGGGGAGCCACAGCATAAACACACTAAGCTTTGATTTTTTCCTAGACGCCAAGTAATCCAAAACATTTCCAATATTCAAACAAACATGGATATTCTTTGGAGTAAGATGTAAAATCTCCATACGTTTTTAGGATAAAACAGAAGACTTCAAAGAAATTCCACCCTGGCAGCAGGCTGGCCTGAGCTAAGATCACAGATGCCCTGTTCCAGCCTCTCCAGGGTACCAGTCTACTTTCTCTGCCCAGGAAGCTGCATGCTCGCTGGAAGGCCCTACTCCAGCTCTCTGCGACAATAGCTTTTTGAGCATAAAGTGCTGGAAAAAAATAAGAAGAAAAAAGATAAAAAAGAGGGGGCTGTTGCTTGCCTGCTTCCATGAGGAGTTAGGGACGCGGCCTCCAGTGTTAGGCTGGTCAGAACTGAGATATTCCTGTGGGTGTGAATACGTGCTGGATTTTGAAGCCGTAGCATGTAAAAGAGGAGTGAAAGAATCTTATTTATATTGATTACATAATGAAATGACAATATTGAAGGTATGTTGCGCTGAACAAATAAATCTCCTTGGTTTCTTCTTACATTTTTGACACATCTATAAAATTTAAAATTATTTATGTGGCTTACATAGCATTTTTATTGGCTGCTTTGGGTTAAAGCATATGGTGTTTCCTAATGTACAGGATCATGCAACCCTGTCCTGCATGTAGCATCTTGGAGGACCACTGTTTGGCAGACACGGGTGGAAACACTGCTTTAGGTAAGAGCTGTCTCTTTACACACTCCACACAAACACTGGGCTTTCTCCCCTCCACCCTTGTCCTGGTTCCTTCGTGCTGGGCATTCCTACCTCCCTTGAAGATCTCAGATCAGCCCAGCCCCCAACACAGCTCAGAGCCCTTTAGGGTCAAGAGCATTCTTTGTCCCACACCACACCACCCGGCTCGCAGTGAATCCCTCCTTCTTGAAAATCTTCCCATACTCACTCTTTGAGTAATTAATGTGATGATTCAATAATTCACCCCCCAACAACCTCGATTCTGTTTTTTTTTTTTTTTTCCCCTTTTGTTGTTTCTTTGGGATTGCTCTAAGCCTCTCATTGCTTAGGGGAGGCTGACGGGGAGGTGCTTGCTCAGACTTCTGTCTGAAGTTGGTAGGAAGGCCAGACCCTGGTGGGGAAATCAGGAAGCCTGGTCGTGCCTCACTTGTCCCAGCTGTCAGTTCACTCCATGTGTGGGGCTGGAGAGTCCCAGTTTTTCACTATGGTCCAACACCCTGGGGCAGAAACTATTGGTTACCAACCTCAAAGCCCTGCTGAATGCCTTTCTCCAGCTACAAAGACAGGGTGAGCCAGGTACGTGCATTCTCAGCGGTTCTTGTGGCCAGGGTGCCTAGTGACCCTGTTCTGGTCAATAACTCAAGGGGAAGTCAGCAGGGGCTTTCAGGGAAGAGGTTTCTTCTTGTATAAAGGAAAGGAAGCCATGTGAGGGCTCATGCAAAGAGGTTCTTTTTTGCTATCCCAGCCCCACTCCGCTTCCTGCCATTGAATGTAGTTGAGGTGGTTGCTGTTGCAGCAGCCACCTTGTGGCCATGAGGTGATAGCCCAAGGGAGAAGTTGAGAACAGCAGAGCAGAAAGACAGAAAGGGCCTGGGGAAGGATGGCACGGCTGTGGTGCCAAGCCAACCCCAGAACGACCTATTTATTGGCTTTTAAAATTCAGATACAACACTTCTACTTTATCATTGAAACCACCCTTCGTCCTTGTACCGGAATGCTTCCTGATACACACTCCACATTATTGCAGAGAGAAAGAACTCATGCAATAGCCAAAACGTGTAATATAAATTCATGTTACCACTAAGCCAGAGAGTGACGGTCTCACTGTCTCAAAGCATTGATCGGTGTGATTTAAATGGCCACGCAACTATAGCTTCTTGAAGCCAGGTCTGGGAGCACTTCGTGAGCAGTATCTCACTTAAACATCTCGATGGCTCTGTGAGCCAGCCGCTGTTCCTTCCTCTACTGTGCAGAGGAGAGCACCACGGTGTGGAGGGGAAAGTAACATGTCCAAAGTCACAAGGCCCTGCCATCTCCGAGCTGGAGGAGCCCAGTCTCAGCTAGACTCTTGACAACCAACCTCTCAGTGCTTCCAGTGTGTCTTGTCTCGGAGACAAGGCTGATGTACACTCCCAGCATACATCCTCTCCAAGAAATCCCAGCACAACTATAAAAAAAGAGGAAAAGAAAAAAGAGGAAACCTCTTTTTCAAGCAAGATACTGGTTCCATTTTTCCACTCCCAGGCAGGCCACCTACCATTGATCTGGGGCTGCATCAAAGATGTCCGGTGTTGTAAGTTTTTCTTTCCTGCAGGTAGGCAGTTTCTAAATGGACACATCACATTTTTGATCTGAAAATAACACATAACAGACATTAAAAAAAGAAAAAAGTTCAGTAGGTCTATAGGGCTTTCCCTCATGCCAATAAACAAGGGAGACAGGACAAGCTGACTGACCTCCAAACGTGAGAAGTGCTCATCAGGGAAGCTGGGGAGGGTTCCTGGAAAGGAAGTTAGTTGTGCTCAAATTTAGCCTAAATGAAATACGGAGTCATTTTCTAGTCTGAGATAAATGAGGGGGGATAAATCAGTCTTCTGGAGAGACATGAGGTGAATTTGCTGTTCCAGAAATATAACCCAATCTTGTAAGTATCCTTTGCAGTGTAAGTCTTTAACAGAACAGAGGCATGAAATGGGACCTTTTCAACCAGCGGTTCAGTATTTTTTCTCTTACTGGCACAATCAGAGCTCCCAAGAACTACCTCCCCAAATTGTTCTTGGTTTCAAGTGGTAACACTGAAGAATTTCTTTTAACACTCAAAGAACAAGAGAGTGACCATATATGTTTTTAAAGGTTGATTTTTTAAGTGGTAGAACGAATGTAACTTGATTCTGAAATTGAATGCTGGTAATGACAGCAATATTGAGCATTTTAAGTGCTTGCTGTGTGCCAAGAATTTTGAAAAGTGACATGGACATTAGCTCAGTACATCCTTACAAGAATTTTTTAAGTTGGTTCCAATATTATCCCTATTTTGCAGGTAAATAAACTAAAGTTTAGGTGACTTGTTTGAGATCACACAGCCAGCATTGTAAGAATTTGCATTTAATCTTAGGTCTGTCTGACTCCAGAGCTGTGTTCTTTAGACACGAATATTTTGAAATAAAGTGTCTTACTTGGGGTCCCCATAAGCATGGACCCTGAGACAAGGATTTTGATGCAAGGGCTTTATCTGGGAGGGCCCCATGGGAAGTGCTGGTAAGAAGCTGGGAATGAGAAGCAGGAAAGGGTCAAAAGCCGGTGCCAGGCATGTCCCTGAGCAGGTTTTTATTTTGGGCAATTGAGGCTCAGCCCTGCTCGGGGCCACTGGGGGAATGGCTGGGAAGTTTTCCACCTGGGGGCTGAGGAAACTGCGCGGTACTCTCCGACCCCTCCTTCTGTTCTTCCTCGGTTGCCGGCTATCCTGGAGCCCCAACCAGCCCAGCAGTCCCAACCTGCCCCTGCATGCTCTCCCATGCCCCTTCGCCAGCAACCCTGGCAGGGGGTGGCGTGTGCTCGTGGTAGGGAACTGTCAGTGTGCACAGGGTAGGGTGTTCTGAGGACATCTGGGCCAGCGGTATCAGCTGTGTGATGCTATGGTAACAGAAACTGCAGTCCCATATGCCCGGTAGGAGGACTCACAATGCAACATTTTGACTTATTTTTGCAGAATTTTAAGTACTGAAATAGTAACAATTCACTATTACTAGAGTTTGTGTAACTTGGGGATGGCTTGATTTTAGAATGCTTATTAACAAAATCGATGGATAATCAGATTATCTCAAGAGATGTTCAAATAAACCCCCATTGCTATTAAAACTGGCAAAGAAGAATCCTCACCAGCAGGATCTAAAAGGCTGTCTTCCAAATCAGGAGTTGTGTTCAGCTGAGCACCACAGTAGTGCCTGTAATCCCAGCTACTGAGGAGGCTGAGGCAGAAGAATTGCTTGAACCCGGGAAGTGGAGGTTGCCGTGAGCAGAGATTGTGCCACTGTACTCCAGCCTGGGTGACAGAACCAGACTCCATCTCAAAAAAAAAGAAAGAAAAAATAAAAAATTGTCTTGAGTAAACCATGCTTAGCTCTGAATTTTCTGTGTGATATTGGGCAAATATGGTGGATTATATTCTCCTTTAGCAAATGCTCACTCCCTTCTCCCACCTCTCCAGGAGGAATACATTTTCTCACAAATTAATGTTACACTTGACCTTGTAAATCACGTTGGCTGCTGGGATGTGGGGGCACATGACAGAGGCTGATTCTGAGCCTGCGTCTTAGGAGAGATCTTCCATTTCTGCTCACTCCTCTGGGAGTTTGATCTCCCCAAGGTTTCCTCCTATTCTCCTGTCAAGTACGTCCTTGTCCATGTCTTCATCCCCGGAGCCTGTGAATGTGACCTTGTATGGCAAAGACTTAGAAGTTGCAATGAAATCAAAGATCTTGAAACAGGAAGATCCTGGATGACCCAGGTGGGCCCTGAAGGCTTTCGCGAATGTCCTCCTAGGAGGGAGGAGGAGGGTGAGAGCACACATGGAGGGAAGGACAGGTGACCACAGAGGCAGTGGCTGGAGCGCGGCGGCCACAAGCCGAGGACGCTGGCAGCCACCAAAGCTGCAAGAAGCCAGGGAGGGTTTCCTCTTAGAGCTTGAAGGTGTGCAGCCTTGCTGACACCTTGATTTCGGCCGAGTGAAATGAATACTGGACTTCCGGCCTCCAGAACTGTGAGGGAATAAACAATTTGTTGTTTTCAGCCTTCAGTTGCTGGCCATTTGTTATGGCCACAATAGGAAATTTATAAAACATGGTAACAACCTAGTGCATGTCCTCCATATTTTCATTCCTACTCAACAATCTGAGCTCTGTATGCATATACAGAGGATTTTGGAGTGACATTATGTAAACTAGGCATGCAGCTTACACTTTTCTACATCGTCCCTTCCCTGGCTGTGCCAGCAGCGCCGTAAATGTCCTCATGCACGTGCCTGCGTGCTCTTCAGGGTCCCTGTACATTTCAAGGTTGCATGCGTTTCTTAGTTGACCTAGGGTTGCTTTCATCTTTTATCTCCTTTGTCCAATACCGGGAGGGAGGGGATGGCCCTGCAGATCCAGAGACCTTTTTCTTTTGCTTAACGTTTAACGAATCTGTGGTGAACTGTGTATGGCTCATGTGATTTTAAGTGTACCCCTCAATAATTTTTTTTTTTTTGAGACAGACTCTCGCTCTGTCACCCAGACTGGAGTGCAATGGTGTGATCTTGGCTCATTGCAATCTCCCCCTCCTGGGTTCAACTGATTCTCCTGCCTCAGCCTCTCAAGTAGCTGGATTACAGGTGCCTGACAACGTGCCCGGCTAATTTTTTTTTTTTTTGAGACAGAGTCTCACTATTGCCCAGACTGCAGTGCAATGGCATGATCTCGGCTCACCATAACCTCTGCCTCCCAGGTTCAAGCAGTTCTCTTGTCTCAACCTCCCCAGGTGGCTGCGATCACAGGCGTACACCACTGCCGCCCGAGTAATTTTTGTATTTTTAGTAGAGACATGGTTTCACCATGTTGGTTAGGTGGGTCTTGAACTCCTGACCTCAAATGATCCATCCTTCTTGGCCTCCCAGAGTGCTGGGATTACAGGCATGAGCCACTGCTCCCGGCCTCCAAATAATTTTTGTATTTTTAGTAGAGATAGTATTTCAACACGTTGGCCAGTCTGGTCTTGAATTCCCAAAGTGCTGGGATTATGGGCAAGAGCCATCACTCCTGTCGGTTCAGTAATTTTTCATGCAAATATACCTACATAAGCACCTCCCAGATGAAGGGGTAGTGTGTATCAAGAAGCATCTCAATCACCCCAAACCTCCTTCCAGCTCCTGCTTCCCAGGTGACATCATCATCAGAATTCGTGTATATGTGTGTGTGTGTGTGTGTGTGTGTGTGTGTGTGTGTGTGTGTGTGTATAATTTTTTTTCTTTTGAGACAGTCTCACTATTTTGCCCAGGCTAGAGTCTGATGGCTTGAGCATGGCTCACTGTGGCTTCAACCTCCCAGGCTCAAGCGATCCTCCTGTGTCAGCCTCCTGAATAGCTGGGCCCACAGGCATGCACCACCATACCTCGGTAATGTTTTTTTTTTGAAGAGATGGGGTTTGGCTGCATTGCCCAGGCTGGTCTTGAACTCTTAAGCTTAAGTGATTCACCAGCCTGAGCCTCCCAAAGTGCTAGGATTACAGGCATGAGCCACTGCACCTGGCCTCTTAATGTTATATTTTACTTGACAAGTAATAACTGTATGTATGATGTTCCCATGAATATAATGTATAGAGATCATATCACGGTAATTAGCATATCAGTCATCTCAAACACACTTCATGTCTGTGTGTTGGTGAGACAGTGGACAGAGCAGGGATGGGGCCTGGCCTCCGCTCTCCCCGACTAGATAATTCTTTCCTGAATTCCTACTAATCACAAACCCCGCACCACTACCTCACTGACAGCACACGAAGAAAATGGCCATTCTCTATTGTTCTTTTTTGCTCTCATCGTGTTTAACCATGCCTTTTATGACAGAATTCCGGAAGCTGGCCTTAGGAGATTCAAAACTGAGCCAGTGTTGTGACGTGTCCCGTCTCGGGAAGGAACGATTTGCAGCCTTGTTGTGGCCAGCCAGACCACCAGTGGCCCATTACTCAAGAAGAATATCACAATCAGATATGCCCACCTGCATACCCTCCCCATCCTGTGCTTTGCCCAGCCTGGCCTGCATGTCTTACCTGTGAGGTCAATTCCTATGCTTTGCCTAGTAAAAAAAATCCCTACCAGTGTTTTCCAGGATGTCAGCTGGGGGATCCTTGTGCCTCTGCTATCTCCCTTGCATTCAAGCACGAGCTCTGAAATGAAAGCTGTCTCTGGGAAATCTGCTTGGTGTGGCGTTAATTTCCATGACATGGGCGGCCAAAGAGCCTGTGGTCTGTAACACTGGGAACATTCAGTATCTTCCTTCTAACTATTTGAAACTACATGTTATTATTAACTACTGAGGTCCTACAGTGGTATATGTAGATCCTAGGACTTACTTCTCTAATCTGGACCAGAGGGCTTTCTATTGTATGCTCTTGAACTGTGTATAAGTGGAGTCACACAGGGTGTAGTCTTTTACGTCTGGTTTATATGCTGCACACAATGTCTGTGCATATCACCCGCCATTTAGTTACCTGCTTGCAGATTTGTAGGCATATGCAGTTTCCAGAGTCTGGTGCATTGACTAAAACTGCTATGAACATTCTTGGTCAGCATCTTGTGTACACGTGTTCTCATTTCTCGTGTGTACATACCTACAGGTAGAACTGTGGAGTCACAAGGTAGCTGTATATTCAGCTTTATGAAAACCAGCAGTTAACCAAAATGGTGGCACTGCTTTTCACCAGCAAGGTATGAGGGCCCTGGTGTCTGTGCTTTCAGAGCAATTGGTCTAGACGGTCTTTTTGGACTTCAGCTGTTCTGGTGGGTGAGCAGTGTTATCTCAGTATTTGCATTTCCCTGATGAAAAATGATGTTTAGCACTTTTCATATGCTTATTGGCTATTCATATCTTTTGTGAGTTGCCTTTTCAAGGCTTTTGCATAATTTTAAATTAAACCTTGTATTTTTCTTATTGATTTGAAGTTCTTTAAACATTTTTTTTTCAATTTTTAAAATTAAAAATGTTTTTCCATATATGTCTTTTTCTGAGACAGAGGCTCGCTCTGCTGCCCAGGCTGGAGGGCAGTGGCACGATCACAGCTCACTGCAGCCTTGAACTCCTGGGCTCAAGTGATCCTCCCGCCTCAGCCTCCTAAGCAGCTGAACTACAGGGGCACACCACCACACCTGGATAATTTTTTATTTTTATTTTCTGTAGAGATGGGGTCTCTCTGTTTTCTGGGTGCTCTTGAACTCCTGGGCTCAAGTGATCCTCCCACCTTGGCCTCCCAAAGTGCTAAAATTACAAGTATGAGCCACCGCACCTGGCCTGGATTTGCTGAATTCTTTCTGTATTCTGGAATAAGTCCTTCCTCAGATTGTGTGTGTTTCAAGTATCTCATCCCATCAGTCATTTGCCATTTTACTTTTAAAAATTGTGTATTTTGATGAACAGAAGTTTCAAATTTTGATGAAGTCCAGCATATCAATCGTTTCCTTTTTGGTTAGTGCTTTTCGTGTCCGGTTTAAAAAACCTTTGCTTATTTTTTTAAAAGCAGTGGTCCTCAAATGCTTCCACATTTTATTGCAGGGGTGTGAGTTCACTTGGCATTTATGGCAAATGGAACAGCTTGCTTATTCCCTGACGCCCTTACTTACTCATGGATTCCAGCATTTTAGCTTCCTCAGAGGGACACCTGCCTCTTGTGGGGCTTTAGGAGAGAGGTGTAGGTTTATGGACTTTGGATGACTGGATGAGATTCCCACCTCCACTGGAAAGTGGATTCATTCAGATAGAAATTCTTTGAAGGAAAATTTGCTTCGGTTTCAGATGTAAAAGTGGAGAGTAGTTGGGTTCCACCAGAAAAGTGTGTCTTTGAGCTACCGGAATTTTCAGACACTATGTCTCTGTTTATAAAATAAACAGTAAAAAGAGGACAGGAGAGAATGAATTTTAATGAGATCATTGGCTGGGAGGGGCACCCAGTGTTTATTGTATCCCATTGCCCTGTGGAAAAAAAAAAAGAAAGAAACTTAAAGCCACCATCATATAAAAACAGTGGCAATTTTCAGATGCAGCTCTCCAAGAGGACTCCATAACAGCATCTTCAAAGAGAAGAAAAGTGTGCTATGTAAGAATCCAAACTTTAACCATGTAACTAAAGAGAGCTAAAACAGAAGAAGCAAAAATATCTCTTTCCTGACTCTGCCCTCATCCTTTAAAAGAGAAAAAGGAAAACATGGAAAGATACTTTGTAGAAACCCTAGATTCAATTTGTTTTCTTGCTTTCCTGTCCTTTGCCTTATTTGTGTCTCTCTCTTTTTTTCTTTCCCCTCATGTTCCTTTCTCCTCGGTTACCTTCCTGTGTCAGAGGCAGGTGAACCAGAGCAGCTCCATCTTAAATAGGGGTTATTTAAGATGGAGTAAAACAAGACTAAGACCTGCTGGGCTTCTTCTCAGACAGTTAAAGCATTCTAACTTATAGGAGGTCAGCACAAGATGAAGATCATAAAGACCTTGCTGATAAAAGAGGTTGCAGTAAGGAAGCGGCTAAAACCCAAGATGACCATCCGAGTGACCTCTGGTTGCCTTCGCTGTTACACTTCCACCAGCACCGTGACAATTTACAAATGCCATGGCAACATCAGGAAGTTATCCTACATGGTCTAAAAGGGGAGGTGTGAATAGTCCCCCCCTTGTTTAGCATACAGTCAAGAAATAACCATCAAAATGGGCAACCAGCAGCCCTTGGGGCTGCTCTGTCTATGGAGTACCATCCTTTTGTTCTTTCACTTCTTAACAAACTTGCTTTCACTTTACTCTATGGACTCGCCCTGAATTCTTTCTTGCATGAGATCCCAGAACCCTTCTGGGGTCTGGATCGGGACCCTGGCTCTCAGACTCTTCATCTTTAAGTTGGGGTAATAACAGCACTTACCTCCCAGGGTTGTGGAGGAATCTGATGTGGGCACAGGAAGGGCTCAGAACAGTCCAGAATGTAAACCAAAGATAAAATCCTAGCCCCTACAACCATCTGAATGGACCTCTCCTCTTGACAAGGGCATTCCAAAGTTAACCTGAAAAATGAGTTCAGGCCATGACAGGAAGCGGAGGCCAGACACGCCTCATTATCCTCTCTTGTCTTTTAGAGTTACTTATAAAACAGACTCTTTAAATCTAAAAAGAAACATTTACAATCTATTCTCTCTGAAGTCTGCTAACTGGAGGCTTCATCCAGATGATAAAACCTTGGTCTCCACAGCCCCTTATCATCTATTCTCGCCTATGACTGGAAGCCCTTGCTTCTAGTTGTTCTGCCTTTCTGGACTGAACCAATGTACATTTTCCATGTATTGATTGATGTCTGTGTCTCCCTAAAATGTATACAAAACCAAGCTATGGGCCAACCACTTTGGGCTCATGTTCTCAGGGTCTCCTGGGGCTGTATCATGGACCATTGGTCAGTTGCATTTGGCCCAGAATAACTCTCATCAAGTATTTTACAAAGTTTGACTCTTTCCAGGGACATGGCCCCCACATGGCCCTCAGCAGTGTCAGCTGATGTTTTGCTATTGTCACTGCTATCACATCTTTTTTTGGTCATCTTTTCCAGTTGTACATTATGTTGTTTGTTTGTTTGTTTAGAGAGGGAGTCTTGCTCTGTTATCCACACTGGAGTGCAGTGGTGTGATCTTGGCTCACTGCAACCTCTGCTTCCTGGGTTCCGGTGATTCTCCTGCCTCAGCCTCCCGAGTAGCTGAGATTACAGGCACGCACCACCACGCCTGGCTAATTTTTGTATTTTAGCAGAGATGGGTTTCACCATGTTGGTCAGGCTGGTCTTGAACTCCTGACCTCAAATGATCCACCTGCCTTGGCCTCCCAAAGTGCTGGGATTACAGGCATAAGCCACCGTGCCCAGCCTGTTGATTTAATTTTTTTTATGAACAAGTTTATCCTTTGCCTATGAGTTTTGTGCATAACCATGGGGCTGACATTTGACCTGTGTGGTCAAGGGCCTTGGTCCCTAAAGGTTTGCTGAAAAATCACTGACATGAGGCAGACTGATTAATAGGAGAAGAGGCATGCAAATATTATTTAATTATTTAATGTGTATATACACAGGCGCCTTCGAAAAGACCCAATTTCCCAGCGGGGTATAGATGCTTATCTACCATCTTGAGGTTGTAGGAAGAATGAGGGCCAAGAGAATGCCCAAAACCAGTTTATGGGGGAGAACCAGGTTTCAGTGGCAAGGCAGGTTATGGGAGAGAGAAAAGGAAGGGGTTTGCCTGTAAAGGGGGCTTTGTAATGTACATGAAGCCTTTTAAGCAGCAGCCTTTAGAGAGAATAGATGGTAAATGTCTCTTTTCAGAACCTTAAAGGTGCCACACTCTCAATTCATCTCTCCTAGAGCTGAGAAAGCCTAGAAAGGGAAGGCCTGGCTACATTAGTGGAGATTCTCTGCAGATGCAATTTTTCCCCATGAAAGACAGCTTTGCAGGGCCACTTCTGTCTATTGGCTCATTTTTAAATAAGTCAAAGAAATATATTTTGGGGAAAATATTTTGATTCCTTCACTTGACATTTTTCTATTTGATCCTGGAACTACTTTCTATCTATAGAAATGAATCAAAGACACCTGCTTATGACTCTTTCCAGCAACCGAGCTGTGTTTCCAAGAAATCCAAAGACAGGAAACACGCTGAGAAGGGGCCAGTAAGTGGATGCCATCGCTGGACAGGCAGATGCCTGAGTAGGCTGTCCATTTAGTAATATAAGCAAATAAGAAAAATGTCATCTCTTTTCAACTCCTCCTTGTGAAAGGCAGCATAAAATAAAGCAGTAATGAAAGTTAAAATTTAGCCAAGACATTTGCCTAGGACATTTTATATCTATGATCTCTCTCAAGCATCAATATTAATAGCCTATATTTACGGGTGAGGAAACAACTCGAAGTTGTGTGAGTTATTGAAGGACCCCAGTCGTTTTAGGAAGGTGTGGGAGAAAGGTGCCAAAACAGGTTGTGATTTACATAAGTAGAGTTAGAAGCTGGCCCTTTTGACATATAAAGTCTTCTAATCTTCTAGAAGGTTCCAGGTCTTAGTGTGATTAGAGTGCAAGGTTTGTTACCCTCCTGGGAGTTTCAGAGCCCTCTTTGGATAGGGCAGGTACAAAAGTCACAGCTGCTATCTGTGTTTGGGCCCCACAGCCACACCTTATTTGGGTCATGGCATTATGACTTTCTCAGGGAAGATGCTTCTCCCTACTTTCCTTCCTTGCAGGTGGGCTGGGCTGGCCTTGCCCCTTCCAGATCCAGGGCAACACTTTTCCCAAGACCTATGAATTACCACTGTTCATCCCCCAAACACAGGGGTTAGCTTGGGGATGGGTGCATGACCCAGGGCATCACCCATGGTTGATGGGACCATCAACCAGGGCAGATCATCAGGCAGCAGCCAGGAGTATGGGGATGCCACCAACGCAGAAGGTGCAGAGCCTCAAGAGAGGAGAAAGATGAGACCTGTGACACCGTTTGCACCCTTGGGTTCCTCTGCTCCTGAAGCTAGGATGGTCTTGAATAGGTCACGAAAAGAGTCCAGGCTGACACAGGTTTGATTTGGATAGTTGAACAAAGGGTAGGAGGAAAATAATATGGAATGTCTTCTCACTATGAAACTGTCAGAGGCGTGACTCCATCTTGAATAGGAACTGGGTAAAATGAGGCTGAGACCTACTGGGCTGCATTCCCAGACGGTTAAGACATTCTAAGTCATAGGATGATATAGGAGGTCAGCACAAGACACAGGTCATAGAAACCTTGCTGATGCAGCAAGTTGCAGTAAAGAATCTGGCTGAAACCCACGAAAACCAAGATGGTGACGAGCGTGACCTCTGGTTGTCCTCACTGCTACACTCCCACCAGTGCCATGACTGTTTACAAATGGAAGTTACCATATATAGTCTAAAAAAGGGAGGCATGAATAATCCACCCCTTGTTTAGAATATAATCAAGAAATAGCCATAAAAATGGGCAACCAGCAACCCTCAGGGCTGCTCTGTCTATGGAGTAGCCATTCTTTTATTCCTTTACTTTCTTAATTGACTTGCTTTCACTTTATAGACTCACCCTGAATTCTTTCTTGCTGGAGATCCAAGAACCCTCTCTTGGGGTCTGGGCTGGGACCTCTTTCCTGTAACAAAACCACCTTTGCAAAAATTGTAACTGAGGGACTGACTCCATCTTGCTTCTAGCCTTTAAGCTATTCCTTGTTCATTCCTGGGCATAGAATGAACTAACCTTGGGAATGAATTCAGTTTGTGGTTTGACTCTGAAACAAAATTGATAATAGCCCTTTCCTAAAAAAGAATCCCCTTTTGCCTGGGGCCCAGTCTGCCTTTGTAGGACTAAGCAATTAGCTACAAGATTAGAAATTATGGCTGAGGGGTCATGCAGCCTCTGGCTGTAAGCATCTGAACCTCCCCAAATTGCTCCTGGGGATAACATCACTATTTTAAAAGCTAAGATGGTTGAAGCCCTGCTCTGTGCATCCTCACAGCAAAGTTTCCAGTGCCAGGGCCATTGTGATCTTCGTTTTCCAGAAGAGAAGGCAGTCATACAGGTTAAGTCTGTGTTGAGGGTACACACCTAGAAAGTGACAAAGATGAGGCCACCCGTGTTGGATGTCCTCCATGGGCCCTTTGGATCCAATTTCCATTTTCTCACCCTATCCTGTGCCCCAGGAGGCTGCCTTGCACAGGCTGCATCAGCGGCTTCCTTATTTCCCACCTTCTGCTTGAATTTGGCCAGTGGGAGGCATGACAGAGGATCAGAGGGTAGGAGAAATGAGATCGGGGCATTGTTCCCTCAGCCTCATTTCTGCCTAGCACCTCTGCCCAAGGCCATAGCTCCCATCACATGACCCTCATTCTGTAGTTTCCTTCTCTAGGTTCCAGCACGTGTCACCTCCCCACCCCACTGTAGATCTGCAGGTGGTAATAATATCCCTGGTGATAATAGCTGGAGTTCTGGACTCTCTGCTGTTGGCTTCCTTAAATTTTGCCTACACCTTTGGAATTCCCTTGGTTAAATTTTCCTCAAATTACCTTCTTTTAATGTATACTATCTGATTCTTGCTGGGACCCTGATTAAAATGCCACCTGCCTCAGTAGTCTCTATATGTAATACTGAAAAGGTGAAAAGACTGGAATGCTAGTGGCAAAAATGCTAGATGATACTCAGCGCTGAGCTTCTTGAAGGATGAAATCAAAAATCTAAGATGAAAATGAGACAAAGCGAGGTTCTCTCCGTGCTGGCCAAAGGCAGGAGGGCCTGTTTCTCTCTGGATGAACACCAAGTATTGAAGACTGTTTCTGTGTTATTTCCAAAGAGCTTGAATTACATTTTAATTAATTTGCCTTGAAATTAACATACTCCACTTCTTCTTGAGCCAAGCTCAAACTTTCCAGCATATCCTATTGCAAGGAAATGCTTCCATAAATCAGGGTGAATGTGGCACTGGAAACAGAGCAGAGAGCGAGATATTTATATGTGAGTGTTTCATATTCTGATTTTGTACAAAACTATATTTGCAAAAGGCATATTCCAGACTGGCAGCCAACAAATCCTCTGAGGATGTTCTGAGTGTGGCTGTTCCTCTACCTCTAAGTGACACAACCTATCCAGACACACCTGTTTAAACATAGGGGATCGTGGGATAGGAGAGGGAAGTTAATTAGACCTCAGTTCTAGTGCAAGCTGGGCCATGCAGTGGCTTTGTGACCTATGATATGTTATTTAGCCTCTTTGAGCCTCATTTTCCTCATATGTCAGCTAAACCAAGAGATTCAAAGGGGAAGCAAAGAGAGAAAAGCTCCCTAGTGTGCTCAGGCAACCCTTTTACTCTCCAGCCACCCATATTTTCCACTGAATGGTCTCTGGCTGGGACCTCAGCACCTACAAGAACCCCAGGTTCTCAGATCTGTACTCACTGCCTGGATGGACTTGGAGTAGCCAATGGGCTGTCCACAGAAGTGGCTCTTCTTGTGGAATGGCCGAGAAGTTTAATTGCAGAATGACCGAGAGGATGTCTTGTGGAAGAATGCATTCAAATCTTTGTTTAAATTCTGACTCTATTTCTTATTATAATAGCTAAGTACCAGCGGGGAGGCAGCCTCACTTCTCTGGTGCCCCCATTCATGGATTATGGGATGGGAACACTAATAGCTCTCTCAGAAGGCCGCCAAGAGGGTTGAATCAGATGCGATGCACATGAAGCCCTGAGCCATTTCCCAGCACAAAGTAAGAGCTCAAAGCGTGGCAGCAGAAGCCAAGCAGAAAGAGGAAAAGATGTGCTCATGTACTCAGCAAACATTTACTGGGCACCTGCCTAATGTTTGAGATACTGTACAAAGCAGGTGACAGGGTGATAAATGAGGTTGTCATGGCCTCTGCCTTTACAGGAAGACATTATATGAATGACACAAGTAGCCAAAGAATTACAATTTTTAATAAACCTAAGAAGAAAACAAATAAGAAGAAAGAGAATCAAGGGAGGGCTTCTAATTTAGGGAGAGGGTGATCAGCAAAGGAAGTGGCGTTTAAGTTGGAGACTGTGTTAGTTAAGGGGATGGCAGCTGCTATGCAGATAAACCCCAGCACAGTGCCTAATGCAAGAGGAGTTTATTTCTTGCTTATGTGATGCTTGACTCTGTGTTTGGCAGGCATTTTTCCAGGTGGTTATTCAGGAACCCAGCTTCCCTTGATCTTGAGCTCAGCCATAGGAAGATGATATCAACATGTAGAAATCAATTATGCTTGTGTGCACTAGCTATGAGCAACCGGAAAATGAAGCTAGGAAACTTATTCCACTGACAGTCACATCAAAAATAATAAGATGCTTGAATGTAAAGTTAGCTAAAGAAAGGTAAAATATCCACTCTGAAAACTGCAAAACATTGTTGAAAGATGTTAAGACCTCTCTGCATAAAGGGAAACATGTCCTGTGTTCATGGGATAAAAGACTTAGTATTGTGATGATGGCAGTACCCCTCAAATTGGTCTGCAGATTCAATATCATTACTGTAATAATCCCAGCTGAATGTTTTGTAGAAATTGATATGGTGATTCTAAAATCATATAGAAATGCAAATCACCCAGAATAGCCAAAAAAAGTCTTGTGGCTGGGGGTGGTGAATCATGCTATAATCCCTGCACTTTGGGAAGCCAAGGTGGTTTGATCACTTGAGGTCAGGAGTTCAAGACCAGCCTGGCCAACATGGAGAAACCCCATCTGTACTAAAAATACAAGAATTAGTCAGGTGGTGGTGGTGCGTGCCTGTAATCCCAGCTACTTGGGAGGCTGAGGCAGGAGAATTGCTTGAGCCTGAGAGGCAGAGGTTGCAGTGAGCTGAGATCGTGCCACTGTGCTCCAGTCTGGGCCACAGAGTGAGGCCATGTCTCAACAAAAGAAAAATAAAGAAAAGAAAGAAAGAAAGTCTTGTAAAAGAAGATCAAAGTCTCTGGCACTGGCATCAGGGAAGACATATGGGTCAATGGAATAGATAGAATGCATTAAATAAATTCCATGGAATGAAATAACAATGGGGAAAGAATAGTCTTTTCAACAAATAGTGCTGGGACAACCACGTAACCACATGCAAAAGAATGGAGGTGGACTGCCACCCTACACCGCATGCAACGTGAACCCAAGCGGCTACAAGACTGAAATGCAAGAGATGAAATTGTAAACATTCTAGAAAAAACATCAGTGAAAATCTTTACAACCTTGGATTAAGTCATATTTTTTAAAGTCATAAAAAAATAATCACACCCTCCCTAACTGATAAATTGTTCTTAATCAAAATTAAAAAAAGATGCTTCAAAGGATATAATCAAGAAAGTTAGAGGAAAATCCATAAAACGGGAAAAAGTATTTTTGGTGCATGATGTCTGTTAAGAACCTAGTATACAGAATATTTAAAGATATTTGGCAAACATATAAAGACAAATATCAAGATAATTAAAGATAAATAACCTAATTAAAATGTGGACAAAGGACCCAAATAGACATTTTTCCACAGCAGATACAGAGGTGGCCACCAAGCACATGAAAACATGCTGTGCATCCCTAAGTCTGAGGAAAATGCAACTCCGAACAACGCGATATCATTTTCTATCCACTGAGGTGGCTGTGAGGGAAAAGTCAAACAAAAACAGGTGTTGGTAAAGATACAGGAAGATTGAAACCGTCACGTATTGGTGGTGGGAATACAAAATGCTTTAGCTACTTTGGAAAATGATTTGGCCATTCCTCAATAAGTTAAACACAGAGTGATCATATAGTTCAGCCATTCTACACCTAGGTGTGTACTCAAGACCGTTGAAATCACGTCCACATAGGTTGATTGCAGCGGCTCACATTTGTAATCTCAGCACTTTGAGAGGCCAAGGCAGGGGATTGCTTGAGACCAGAAATTTGAAACCAACCTGGGCAATGTAGTGAGACCCTGTCTCTAAAATTTTTTTGAAAAATTAGCCAGGCATGGTGATGTGCAACTGTAGTCCCAGATACTTGGAAGGCTGAGGCGAGAGGACCACTTGAGCGAGCCCAGGAGTTGGAGGCTGCAGTGACCTGTGATCGCGCTACAGCACTCCAGCCTGGGTGACAGAGCGAGACCCTGTCTGTAAAAAATAAAGAAAGATGTATGTCCACACAGAAAACGTACGCAAATGTTTTTAGAAGCAAGTAGTAACCACCCAGTGTTTATTAGTTGACAAATGAATAAACAAAATATTGGTATATCCACAGAATGGAACATTATTCAGCATTAAAAATGAGTGAAGTCCTGATACATGTCACAACGTGGATGAACCTGGAAAACGTGCTATGTGAAAGAAGCATACGGTATGATTCTATTTGTATGAAATGTCCAAATCCCTAGAGGCAGAAAGCAGGTGAGTGGTTGCCATACCAGGAGTGGGGGCTGGGGTGGTTGCAGAAGAATGGGAAATGATTGCCAGTGGGTATGAAGTTTCTTTCTGGAGGGATTACGTTTTTCTGCAATTAGGTTGTGGTGATGGTCTCACAACTATAAACATAATGAAAATACTGAAATGTATACTTGAAAAGGATGAATTTTATGGCATGGAAATTGGTTTTTTGGAGCATATTTTAAATTTAAATTTAATTTTATAATTTTTAATTTGTGGGTACATAGTAAGTATATGGAAAGGAATTATATCTAAAAAACGAATAAAAGATTTGAATAGACTCTTTATCAAAGAGGATATGAATGACAAGCACATTAAGATATGTTCAATGTCATTAACCATTAGGGACATACAAATTAAAGCTATAATGAGATACTTCTATATACTCATTAGAATGGTTAAAATTAAAAAAAAAAACAAAAGCATCAAATGCTGGCAAGACTGTGGAGCCCTGGGACTGTCCCCCATTACTGCTGGGAATGCGAATTGGTGTAGTGACTTCAGAGAACAGACAGGCAGTTTCTTACAACGTCAAACACACATTTGCTCCATGACCCAGCAGCCATACTTCTAGATGCCTGCTCAGGAGAGTACTGAAAAATGTGTCCATTGGCCAGGTGCAGCGGTCCACACCTGTAATCCCAGCATCTGGGGAGTCCGAGGTGGGAGGATCACTTGAGGCCAGGAGTTCAAGATCAGCCTGGACAAGATGGCGAGACCTTATCTCTACAAAAAATTTTTAAAAATTACCCAGGCACGGCTGTGTGTGCCTGTAGTTCCAGCTACTTGGGAGGTTGAAGCAGGAGAATCATTTGAGCCCAGAAATTCCAGGTGGCAGTGAGCTGTGATTGCACCACTGTACTCTAGCCCAGGACCCTCATCTCTAAAGAGAAAAAAAAGGGTCCATGGCTGTCACAGCAGCATAGTCAGAAGCACCAGAAGATGGAATCAGCTGCATGTTTATATGTGAGTGAAATTTACACACACACATTTATATATGAGTAAAAACTGAACTCTGAAACAAGCCAAAAAGGGCATACAATTGTATATGTGCTATTTTTAAAAATAAATTTTAAAAATGAGGAAAAACAAAACATAAAGCATAAACTGCAAACACCACCTCCCAGGTTCCAGCGTTTCTCCTGCCTCAGCCTCCCAAGTAATTGGGATTACAGGTGCACGCCACCACGTCCAGCTAACTTTTCTATTCTAGCAGACAGGGTTTCACCACGTTGGTCAGGCTGGTCTTGAACTCCTGACTTCAATCCATCTGCCCACCTTGGCTTCCCGGAGATCTGGGATTACATGTGTGAGCCATCGTGCTGGGCCTGCCCATTTGTTTTTAAGTAGTGGTTTAGGGAAAATAAATTATTTTGGTAAATTTAGAAAACAAACGACATATGTGCCTTGCATCTGAGTCTTCGTTGATATTTCAGCTGACCCACACTAGAATAGCTATTGTAGTGCCCAGCAGCCCTGGAGAAGGACTTTGAGTTTTGTCCTAAATGTCACAGGAAGCCATCATCGTGATGATTGTAAACATTCTCAGAATGCTGTAGAGGGAAGAGATTCTTTCTTTATTAGGAAGAGAAAGAAAAGTCATCAATAGGCAGTGACTTCTAAGGGCTGCTTTTGACGCACACCCATTCCCTGCTTGGAAATTTGCCTAAGGAAACAGGAAGAAGGTTTCAATGCCTTGTGGGTTTGTTAATTTTTGCTATGCTCAAAAACAAAAGGAAAACAGAAGAAGAAACCCATTTGCCAGTATACTGGCTTTGTTACTTTATTTTTATTTTTGAGATAGACTCTTGCTCTGTCACCCAGGCTGGAGTACAGTGGTGTGATCTTGGCTCACTGCAACCTCTGTCTCTGGGGTTCAAGTGGTTCTTCTGCCTTAACCTCCTGAGTAGCTGGGACTATAGGCGTATGCTACCACGCCCGGCTAAGTTTTTGTATTTTTAGTAGAGATGGGGTTTCACCAACTTGGCCAGGCTGGTCTTGAACTCCTGACCTCATGATCCACTCGGCCTTCCAAAGTGCTAGGATTACAGGCGTGAGCCACTATGGCCAGTGGCTTTTTTACTTTCATTTGAGTAGGATCCCAAGGCCAAATATGGCTCTTCAATGATCTGGGGGTCATAACCCATCCCTTTCCATGAGTGCAAATAATCAAAAGTTGTCCTGTTCATTCTACTTTGTCAGCAGATGTCTTGTTTTTAAGAGTTTCCAGGAATTGTACCTAAATTTTCATTCATTTCCCAATTAGTTAGTACTGCAGCTGGAGGAACTGGCATTGATTATAACCACTCCGTCTACCAGTGCTGCCTTCTCAACTCACTTTCCTTTTTTCTTTGTTGACTCACTGGCCTAAGAGACTAGTGGTGCTGCTAATTCTGCAGAGTTCACAAAGTTTCTTTCAAATACAGTTTTTTCTCCTTGGGATTTGTTGAATGAATGAATGAGTCACTATGAGATTTCAATCCAATAGATTTTTGTGTGTTTGCTTTACGAGGAGTGAAATGGAATGCCATGACTTGAAGGGCCCCCGGGACATGTGGATGGGCTTCTACAAAATGTAATGCAAATTTGAGTGAGCGTTTCTGGGTCTAGAGTCCGTATCTTTCGGAAGAATATGAAAGGGCCCCAGGACCCCTTCAAAAGTTAATTACCACTGACGGTTTCCCAATGCCTTTTGCTGATGGCTGATTTTGGATGGGGGCCATTTTCAGGGGCCCTGCCTGCTTCTTCTGGAGGTGAATTTGTGGGGGGTGGTGCCTGGAGGATGGAGTGAACTCGATCAGCTATGGAGTGGGGGGCAGGAGGGAGAGCAGGGGTTTTGAAGATGCATCTGTATTTGAGTCTCAGTATTTCACTTTGGGGAAATTGCTTAAGCTCTCTGAGCCTCTGTTTCCTTATCTATAAGATGGGACCTAGGAAAATGTACTTCCTAGATCATACAATAGCTGAAGGTAAGGGAGGGTGTTCAGTAATACAATGGATAAATGAAATAGGTATATGTTGTATATATATGAAAACTACTTCCTGGATCCTATAGTAGCTGGGGGTTCAGTGATACAATGGACAAATGATGTAGATATACAATGTATATATATATGAAAACTACTTCCTGGGCTCTAGGGTGGCTGGGGGTTTTAGTGATACAATGTATATGGATGCTTGGATTTAAGGATATAGTATGAATGGATAAATAGATACAATGTGTACGTACATATAAGTATGACTGAAACATGTTACTTTGCACTGCGACCTTCTCCCACTATGGTTATGATAGCTGTCATAGTTGTTGCCATCCATTGAGGGCTTACGATGTCTCAGTTACTCTCCCAAACTTTCTACTTGTGTTATTCCACTTAATCTGTCTAGGAAAGCTTTGTAGTTGCTCCTGTAACACTCAAAGGCTCAGAGAGGATAGGTAACTTGTCCAAGGTCACACAGCTAGTGAGTGGCAGAGCTGAGACTTGATCTCAAGTCTATCCAACTTGAAAGTTCATGGCAGCAGCTACCAGGGTGGAATTGCATTCACTGTGTGCCATGCTCCCTGCTTGAGCCCCAAGGGCAGTGGTGGGGGCAAGTGTTGGTGCCTCTGGCAGATCTTCCTCAACCCTCCCCAGCCCTAACTACTGTCATGTGCAAAGTGCCTGAGAGCCCACCCATTTCGGTGGATGTGGGCCAGGTCAGCAGAGACCGTGCAGTCTGTTCTGACTGTTAAGGTGAAGGTGACACTAGGCTGAACCCCGAGGACTGCCGAGGCTCTGGAGAAGTGGGGAAGTGGAATGTCTGGAGCCACCCCCAAGGCTTGTGGCTCTCCTTTGCTGAGGCACATGATGCATACAAAATGCTCTCTGTACACATCTCTAGGAAAAATCCCCACCTCCACGAAGGCTTATGTACTGTTAGGGGAGGCTCATTCACAAACAAATAAACAAAAACAAGACCCAGTCACCGCAGGGCTCCCCTTTTCCTGCTGGGCCACCCCTGCTGTCAGTGGGTCTTGCAGCCTGGCCTGACCCCGCCTGTGGCGTGTGAGCCCTGCAGGGTCAGAAACGCTGGGCTGAGAGTCTTGGTTCCACCATCTAATGGCTAAGTAACTTGGCAAGCCTTTTAGCTCTATAAGCCCGAGAGTCCTCATCTAAGTACGACATGGGGCTACAGCCACCTAGCACACGGCTGCAACCATGAAGTGAAGTCTAGGACATTCTAAGAGGTTGCCGCACGGTGGGCATCTCCTTAATAAGTGTGCTTCCTTCTAAACGCTAAATAAATCTGAAAGAATAAATACACATGAGCTTGGAAAGGAACGTTCACTAGTCTATCTGTGGTTTAGAACACACCATGTCTCTGGGCTCCCTTCCCTGTGCTCTAGCGTGAGCGCCCTCTGCAGGCTGGAATTGGAATTCACCCTCTTGCCCTCCTGTATGTTGTCCACAATACACTTCCTTTAGGCTCTCAGATTGAGCTGTTTTAGAATGGTGGTTCTCAGACTGGCTTCAGTGCTCAGCATTCAGTGGCAGTCAGAGGTCATCTGAGGGAGAACGAGGAGTCGGGAGGTGGGCTGCAGACGTGCTGGGGAGCCTGTGTGGGATGGATTCCTTTGCTGGCATTGTGTTGGTTCCAGTCTGAGGCAAGTTGCGAGGAACTGATTCTCTACTCATTGTTCAAGCACCCACAGCTGCACATGTTTTGCTCTTAAAAATCCGAGAGTAGGTTCCGGCTTCTCCAGTTGTGTTTCCTACCCACATCCCAGTGTGCTTTCTTGCATGGGGGCCATGCTTAGGGCTTGGACGTCTTAGGGGCTGTTATTCAGATGACCACAAATGGTGAAGAACATGGTGCTGGGAAAAGGTGAGAGCTTTACCACCCAAGCCACCTCCATCTCCTGCTGTGCTTCCCATGGCACAGAGCCATGACTGGCAGCTGAAGGGAAGGGGACCCGCTATTGCTGTCACTGTGCTGTGCTGGGGAGAAGGTTGGGGAGAGAACTGGAAGAGCAAATGTGAAAAACAGGTGCGGGGACATGAAAAGCTCCCAGCAAATGCTGTTTGGTGTCCCTGGAGGGAGGGGCAGTGACCATCAATCACGAAGACAAAAGGCTTCAGTAGCAGAGGTCACCGCTTGGCCCATTAATCCTTTGTGCTGGGGCTTTTACAAGCTGTCAGGCCCCCTTCTTTGGGTATGAGGGAGGGGCTGAGCTCCCCCGTTAGCTTTATGATGGCAGTTTTTCCTCCGATGCTACAGGGAAGTAATGCTTGGAGGATTTCCTGAGTTTGTCCCTTCTTTCCAGTTAAGAGCATATTTGAAATGCTCGTCACCATGTGAGACAGGGAGGCAGCCTAACCAAGACCCTGTATCACCCGGGTCCTGCTTAATTTATGAATGCCTCAGCATATAATTCCAAATACCAGTCGCCTGGAATCACTTGCAGTTTTCCTGAGCGAGCTGCACCCCAGGCCTTTGCACAGGCAGTTCCCTCTGCCCAGAGCGTGCACCTGACTGGTTCCTACCAGTGCTTCAGAACCCAGCTCAAATACGGAGCTGGGGTTGGAATCCAGACCTGTCTCCGTCTAGAACCCAGGTCTGTCTTCTTCTGGAATCCAGGTCTCCTTCCCTCTCAATGACTTGGTCTTCACTACCTAGTGGGACACATAGCCCCTGGCCATGATCTGGGCTCCCGTGTCCTACTTTTACCTCCTAGGACTCCCTCCCAACTCCAGTCACTCTGGGCTTCTTCCTCACACCCAGCATGCATGTCCCCTCCCTGGCCTTTTGCAAGTGCCATTCCTTCTGCCTGGGGTGCCTTTCTCCCAAGTGTCTTGAGATATAGGGATATTTGATTGGGATATTTGCTCTGAGCGCTTTAGGGCTGTGGCCCTCCCTGCCCGTAGAAGGCGGCATCCCCGGTACTCTGCAGTCTCCAACCCTGCTCTGATTTTGAAAATCACACCAGGAGGTGACAGCATCCGTATTTGTTTGTGTTTCCCAATCTCTGCTGCCCCCACTAGTTGGCAGGCCCTATAGGGCTTTGTCCAGTTCACTGCTGTATTCTCAGCTCCATAATTAGCATCTGACACATGGCAGGTACTGAATAATCATCCGTTGGGTGAAATAATCGCGGACTCTCTCCAGGGAAGTTATTGGCCCAAGATCATGCAGCTGTCGCTAGTATAGATCCCAGTACTAACCCATTGAGAGAAAAGTATGCAACAAAAGTCAGAGTGTCATTGCATCTATGCACATGATGGAATATTATTCTGCCCTGAAAAAGAATGGAGTAGAGACAGTTGCTGCAACACGGGTGAGCCTCACAAACATCATGCTGAGTGAAAGCAGCCAGATACACACAGTCCCCGCTGCATGATTCTATTTAAAGGAAATGTTTAGAATGGGCGAATCTGCAGAGACAGAACGCAGGCTGGTGTTTGCCAATGGAGGAAGGAACAGGAACTTTTGCTTAATGGTGGTTTCCTTTCAGGGTGATCAAAATGCTTCAGAACTAGGTAGAGATGGGGGTTGCACAACAGTGTGAATGAACAAAGTGCCATTGAATTGTTCACTTTATTATTATTATTTTTTGTTTTTTGAGACAGAGTCTTACTCTGTCACCCACGCTGGAGTGCAGTGGTATGATCTGGACTTATTACAAACTCTGCCTCCTGGGTTCAAGTGATTCTTCTGCCTTAGCCTCCCCGGCTAATTTTTGTATTTTTAGTAGAGACAGGGTTTTGCCGTGTTGCACAGGCTGGTCTCGAACTCCCTACTTTAGATGATCCGCCCGTCTCAGCCTCCCAAAGTGCTGGGATCACAGGCATGAGCCACTGTACCCAGCCTGAATTGTTCACTTTAAAATGGTTAATTTTATGTTATGTGAATTTCACCTCACTGAAAATAGCTCACGTGCACGCATGCACACACACACACACACACACACACACACACACACACACACGTCCATATCCTGGGTATGACATTGTGCTATATAGTTCTGTGAGATGTTATCACTGGGGCAACTGGGTGATGGGTACATGAGACCTCTCTATATTATTAGTTACAATGGCATATGGATCTGTAATAATCTCAAAATTTTAAGAAATCACTTAAGAATTGTTATGGCAGACAGAAGATTATAGATACTTAGGTAAACTTTAAATACTTTGAAGTATAAAATTAAACAAATATCTACCAAGCACACAGAGAAAGCAAAAGGTAGAGTGGCGCTGGTACCCACCGCCTGCCTGTGCCCTGGCCCTGCCCTGCAGTGTGTGGGAGTTGCCAGGAGCAAAACACGGCAGCTGTCTCACCCCCCAGACCCCAGGGTTATCATGTTTACGGGCATGAAGCCACTGGAGATGGCAAATGGACACGTTACAGGGTCTAGGTTATGCTGAGGAGTCAAATCGGGTTGATAAAAATGAAAATCATGCCCAGCTTTCATCTAAAGTAAAGCTGGCAAGGGCCACAGAAGTTCGGCGTGTTTGCCCTGCAGCTGGCGTCAGCTGGAGTCAGGCCCTCCTAACATACATTATGCTGCAGAAGATGGATAGGATTATGAAGCTGTTTCTCAGGGTTGCCCAATTTGGAAGAAAAAGAGATTGTGAAGTTGATGGAATTTAAGGCAAAAATTAGGGAGTTTGGCACAAAGCCATTCTCACAAAATCTCTCCCGGGTGTTCCTGCTGAATAACCTCCTCTGGCCACTGCGTGATTGGGCATCACTATTCACCAAGGGAAATGCACCTCTGTGGTGTCTTGGGATGGCACAGCAGAGTTCTCAGTCCTCACATTTACCCCACTGGGGCTCTGAAGTGCCCATTTACAGACGAGTTACAAAGGTAACATGTTCTCTGCGAGGTGCTGGTGAAGCCATAACCACTCTCAAAGGCATGATCATTTCTCCTGTTTAACAGAGCAAGCCTCAGCTCAGAGTCATGAGAAGGCAGTTGTACTAACTGTTTCCATTCTATTTATTTGTTTGCTTAACTTCTTTTCAGGAAAAAATGAAAGTACTGGTTCATGATGGGGTATGTCATTACCATGAGCAAGCGATGAGTGATTGATGTAGAGGGGTCAAAATTGTAGATGGATGCTAAAATCATGGGTGAAAATGTACTGGGAGCCAGGAGGTACACCTCTCTGCCTCTGTCCCTACGGATTAATTATTAATTACAAAGGAAAGGTAAGAATGATGGGGGACCCCACACCATAGCTAAGTGATCAAAATCCACATCACTGTTAATGGAACAGTTGCCATCTTGTGCCTCTTCTATGGGGCACTGAGAAGGGAACGCCACCACTTCTGGGCTGTTCCTTCTGCAAATGATAGGCAGAGTCTCATCACAAGGAAACAGCAGAATAAACCAAATTAGGGAAAAGTTATATTGTAAGAGGCCTGCATGCTCCAAAAATGCCAGGGATGTGAGAAATAGCATAGGGCTGAGGAATGTCTCAGATTAAAGGAGATTAAAGAGATGAAAAAATTAAATATAACACATTATCCCCAGTTGGGAAATGTTGCTAGGAAGGACATCATGGAGACCACTGGGAAAACTGAGTGTGAACTGCGTATGAGAGCAGAGCAGATTATTGGTGATAATGTCCTGAATTTCACAATTGTATTGTAGTTCTTTAAGAGAACGCCACTGTTTTTAGGAGATTTATATTGAAGTACACATTTGATGGGGCACTTGTGTCTAAAATTACTCAAAAATGGTTCAGCAGTAATAATTGTGAGAGTGTGTGTGTAGAGACGGAGGAGAGAGGCAGAGCACGCGTGCACGCACTGTCAGAGGCCTGTGAACCAGAGCAACTCCATCTTGAGTAGGAGCTGGGAAGAATAAGGCTGAGACCTACTGGGCTGCATTCCCAGGAGGTTAGGGCATCCTTCAACACAGGATAAGACAGGAGGTCAGCACAGGACACAGGTCAACAGGTCATGAAGACCTTGCTGATAAAACAGATTGCAATAAAAAAGCCAGTCGAAAACCACCAAGATGGCAGCGATGGTCGTCCTCACTGCTACATTCCTTAATAAACTTGCTTTCACTTTATGGATTCACCGCAAGTTCTTTCTTTCTCTTGGGGTCTGCATCGGGACCCCTTTCTGGTAACAGCACGATCCCAGCAAAATGTTACTGGTGGCTCTGTGGGAAAGGCATGTGGCTGTTCACTTTACTTACAACTGTTCTCTAGGTTTGACGTTTTCCAAAATAAAATCTTTTTTTTTTTTTTTGAGACGGAGTTTT
>CM052654.1:2611667-2627193 GCA_028533165.1 Leontopithecus rosalia
CTCCTGGGTTCAGGCAATTCTCCTGCCTCAGCCTCCTGAGTAGCTGGGATTACAGGCACGCGCCACCATGCCCAGCTAAGTTTTTGTATTTTTAGTAGAGACGGGGTTTCACCATGTTGACCAGGATGGTCTCGATCTCTTGACCTCGTGATCCACCCGCCTCAGCCTCCCAAAGTGCTGGGATTACAGGCGTGAGCCACCGCGCCCGGCCCCAAAATAAAATCTTTTTAAAAAGATAAATAAATAAAATACCTGGTAAAAGCATAGATGTGATTTGCAGGTGTGGCGTGGGCAAGCACTACTCAGTCTCTGGTTGGGGAAAATGGGATGAGAAAATCTCTTAGGAGTCTCCCGGCTTTCACGTTCAACGGTACTGTACCTATCAGCAAATGAACCATCTTCATATTTTCTACCCATAAAACACATATAGAAATTAGCTGGGAAAACAAACAATCTAAAAAAACCCATGAGATTTGGCAAGTATTCCCCTGGGGCCCATAAATGAGCTCGTGTGCAGGTTCCTCTCATAAGCAGGGTGCCCAGAAACAGGCTGACTTCCTCCTCCACCAAGAGCTCCTGCAGCTTCACAATCACTCTGCAACACGTTCTTTTCTTCGGTTTCTTCTGTGCTTCCGGTGAGGTTTACTGGTGAGTTCTGTTTGCTTCTTGCCACCTTGCCCTCAGAATTTTTCCAAGTGCCCATTGTTTCTGTCAAGTGCCTAATTGTTATTTCTCAGACAGAATGAGCAGCCCCCTGAGACATCTGGTTACTTTCTAAGAGGGTCCTGCTGAGAGGCAGAGAGTACCTGCCACCAATTGCAACCTTAGGCAGCCAGGCAGCCTCAGGGTAAAACAAAACCTGCGCTCTGGACTGTGAAATGAAGCCTGAACACAATATCCTCTGCCATGAACACCCATGAATAATGGCCCTGCCTGCAACGTCTGGCACGGAGACCACCCAAGCCAGCTGGGAGCTGCAATCTCAGGACAAGACACTTTGTGGTATGCTGGCTCCCAGGACCGTCTGCTTGCTTGGAGATGCCTTAGGAAGATGCAGACTTCCAATGAGAGAGACCTGGAGGGTGGGATCAGCCTTGGAAGCCCTCTGCTCAGCTGCAGTAACCCTCCTGGGTGTCTGCACCAGACCCTCTTCAATGGAGAGGCCTGCTTCCTGGGCCGGCAGTGCGGGATGCCCCAGGAAGCCAGCTCCCAGGGTATTTGGGGAAAGGGTGTGCCTTGCTGCTGCATCCAGTGTCTGGGTGGGACCTGGGGGCTGCATGACTAACAACCTCCCTGCGGTGGCTGCTGTGGCTCTGAGGTCTTCATCCCATAGAGCAGTCTGTCCCCAGCACAAACCTGAGTTGCGGAACTCACTTCTGACACGGGGGCCTCTGAGAAAGACACTTTTTCCACACTGATGTTCGTCAGTATGTCCATGTCCCTTCTGTGTTGGCTGCTCCCTTGAGCTGTGGGATTTGCCATTTTCTTCCACACTGGCAGTGCCCTTCAGGCCAGAAGACAGCATCAGCCTGAGATAGCACTCACCTTCCTGTGGCGCTTTCAGGCAATGTCCTGCCATTTCTGATGAGTGCGGGACACACACAAAAGCTGGGGGTGGACAGAGGCTGGCTGGGCCCTGCTGCTGACAAAGGCCCATTTGAAGGTGAAAAGACAGCCAAGCGACAGCCTGGATGTGGAGGAGTTGGAGCTACTTACACTGCGGATGGGAGTAAGACACGGTGCAGGGCCAAGGACAACAGCCACGCAGCTCCGCTGTAAGTGAAACACAAGAGTTCTAGGACCCAGGGATTCCACTCCTGGGTATGTCCCTGAAAGAACTAAGCACAGGTGTTCAAATGACAGCTTGCACATGCATAGCAGCATCTGTCACAATGGGCCAAAGGCAGACACAACCCAGGCATCTGTGAATGGATAAGTAAATGTGGCCCATCCACCCAGTGGAATATCACTTAGCCATGAAGAGGGAATGAAGCTCTGACACAAGCTACAACCTGGGTGAAGCTTGAAAACATGACGCCGAGTGGAAAAAGCCAGACACAAAGGTCGCACAGTGGATGATTTTATATCTATAAAGTGTCCGGAATAGGCAACTCCACTGACACAAAGCAGGCTGGGTAGGAGGAAATGGGGAGTCACCAATGAACTGGGTGCGGGTTCTTTTTGGGGTGTTGAATTGTTCTGGGGCTAGAGAGTAGCGGTGTTTGCACAATATTATAAATGTACTAAATGCCTCCAGTGGTTATTGTAAGTTATGTGTATTTTACCGAATGCGATTTTTAAAAGAAACAGTTCTAACTACAGTGGACGTTGCAAAGGGGCATTTTTGATTCACAAAAGCACGGCATAGATCTGCTTGCTGCAGGCATCCTGTAGACAGCTGGGTTGTTCAGACTTCAGAAGAGGGTGCTGGAGGCACCCAAGATGAGCAGAGGAAGCACTGATCATAGACAGCAAATACTGGTTGAGCGCTTACCGGGCACCAGGTGTGTTCTTAGGGTTTTTGTGTTTAAGTCTTTAAACCCACACAACTACCCTAGAAGGCAGGTTTGATTCATCCTCCATTTTACATCCGAGGAACCGCAGGCACAGAGAGGTAAAACAGTCCACCTTGGGGGACAGAGAGAGTCCCTTGAAGATCTGAGATTTGAACCAGAAGTCTAGTTAACCTGTTAAGACATTGCTGCTGCTGAAGAGAAAAAGTACTTGCAGGGCTCAGGGTTAGGGCTCCCGGGGACCAACGGTGTTGCAAGAAGACATCATTTTTGGAATTATCAAAAGGTGCTGTAGTTCTGATGCTGAAGGAACTGTGGACGTCAACCCCCTCAGCTTTGGCTTCTTCTCCCGTGAGGCGAAAAGCCCGCATCTGAGAAACTGGACGACCAATATGGGCACTAGGATGAGGGCGGGTAGGAGAGAGGCGGCGGCCACTGCCGCCCCAGTCTTCCGAGCAGACTGCTGAGGAGGCATGACGGCTGTCCCCGTTCTGCGCGTTAGAGAACAGAGGCTCAGAGGGACAAAGGCACTTACCCAAGGTCACTTAGCTCAAAGATGAGGGGGCCGGAATTTAGACTCAAGGCTGACTGAGCTGGAGAGTCCGCTCCTTGCATTGCATCAGGTAGCTCTCTCGATGCTCCCAGAGTCACTCCAGGTTCTGTTTCTCATGCCAAATTCAGAAAGAAAAATACACAGAAAAAAATGGAAGTCCCCTCATAATAATGTTATCCAGAGAGCTCTCCCGTAGCCCCTTTGATGTGCTGTCCGCTGTTTTAGTCGATGTTGATGCATTTACATATCCTTACAAAGTTGGGATACTGAAAAATAAGCAGTTTTTTCATATTTTTAATATTTTGTTTATATTTCAGATTAATTCATTATGAGAAAATTTGATTTTTAAGGCTTGCGTGCTCTTCCTTCATCTGGATCTCCCAGAATATAACTATTTCTGTTATAACTGTATCTGCTGTTGAACATGTGGGTTTTATCTGCTTACAAATAAGAGTTTATTTGCACTTAAAAATCAGTGCAGTTGGCCTGGTGCAGTGGCTCACACCTGTAATCCCAGCACTTTGGGAGGCCGAGTTCAAGACCAGCCTGGCCAACATGGTGAAACCCCATCTCTACTAAAAATACAAAATTAGCTGGGCACGGTGGCACATTCCTGTAACCGCAGCTACTCAGGAGGCTGAGGCAGGAGAATCAATTGAACCCGGGAGGTGGAGGTTGCGGGGAGCTGGGATCATACCGCTGCACTACTGTCTGGGCAGCAGAGTAAGACCCTGTCTCAAAAAAAAAAAAAATCAATGGAGTAATGTTGGTCCTTGAACGTAAGTGTTGAATTTTACCTATAGTAGGTGCTCGATTAATATTTATGAGTGAATGAGTGATGGATGAATGAATAGATTTTATTTTTTTTTTGAGACGGAGTTTCGCTCTTGTTACCCAGGCTGGAGTGCAATGGCATGATCTTGGCTCACCGCAACCTCCGCCTCCTGGGTTCAGGCAATTCTCCTGCCTCAGCCTCCCGAGTAGCTGGGATTACAGGCACGCGCCACCATGCCCAGCTAATTTTTTTGTATTTTTAGTAGGGACGGGGTTTCACCATGTTGACCAGGATGGTCTCAATCTCTTGACCTCGTGATCCACCCGCCTCGGCCTCCCAAAGTGCTGGGATTACAGGCGTGTGCCACTGCGCCCGGCCTGAATGAATAGATTTTTTAAGATTGGGTCCTGGGTGTTAACTTACTTGGTCTAAAGTAGGCTGTCTATACCACAGGTTTGCCTGTGATAGTTCCTGTATCCCCCGGTGTCCTGGTATAATTAGTCACAGTGCTACCTTTTACTGGAAAGTGTCCTTATTTGGATGATAAATTAGGAGGTCACTCAGTCAAATGGCACGAACCTTTCTGAGGTTCTTCACACACATTACTAATATGCTTTACAGGTAAGTTGTACAAATGTACACCCAGTTGGTGATCTATTCTTGAAAGAGGAGGACTGGATGAAAAATATCTTGATGAAGAATTTGGGGGAAGGAATTCGCCTTGTGAAAAAGAAATTTGCTGTGGAAAACTGAGAAATGGCTTACCAATGAGTCCAGTTCCCCCTAAGTTCTTACGTTCTGAAAATCCACAGTGGCACATTGAGCTTGTTACTTATTGTTCTTGCAGAATTTTAATAAACGTATGCTGATGCCAAATGGTTAGAGCTTTTAGGTGGGAGAACACTGTGACCCTGAAGCCATTCACCACCAGCTGTCAAACTTTCATCAATCCCGTAACTGAGCCTTAGTTTCCTCCTCTTCAAAATAAGGATGGATGGATGTTGGTTTTAGGAGTCTATGAGGACTAGACATCATGGCCCAACACCAAGAAAACCAGCCTCATGCTACCTCCATCTAAATCCACCCTTTGCCTAGGGAACTGCCTGCCCCATCTGTCCATCAGCGGCACGGCTCTTTTCCCATTTTCCATATACACTTTCACTTTTCATTCTTGTGATCCAACTTGGTCCCAGGCCTGAAGGAGTTGCCCTACTGGTTAACTTTGTTGGAGGACTAGTTAGGCTCATGGCAGTGGTGAATGGTTCCTTGCTTTAAAATGCACCCCACGTGCAGACTGTCATCCTGTCGGAAGCCCCCATTTCAGAGGCTGTTTCTCTCTCTATGTCTCCTCTTAGGTAATGCCCCTTAGAGCTGGTTAATTGATCTATTTTCCTAATCTTTGGAGTTAGTAGAACTTGCCTGGTATGTGGGAGGAAGAGTTACAGAAAGGAAGGAAAAGGGAGCCAGGAGGTGGGTCTAACCCCCATCCTAACTCCCTGAGTTCCTCTCTTGGAGAGAGTAGTGCTACCAGAACTACTGTCCAGGCAGGTGCTCCTGTAAAGGTATGCTAAACATCTCAGTGTGGAACGACCCCACATTTCTACTTGGCTGGGCATGCTGTGTTGGTTACAAGTGCCCTTATCGCTTTTGATAGTAAACAAGAAAAAGCAGGCCAAGTGCAGTGGCTCATGCCTATAATCCCAGCACTTCGGGAGGCTGAGGCAGGTGAATTGCTTGAGTGCAGGAATTTGAGACCAGCCTGGGCAACATAGAGAGACCCTATCTCTACAAAAAACACACACACTAGCTGGGTGTGGTGGTGCATGCCTGAAGACCCAACTACTGAGGAGACTGAGGGAGGAGGATTGCTTGAGCCTGGGAGGTTGAGGCTTCAGTGAGCTGAGATTGTGCCATTGCACTTCAGCTTGGACAATGGGAGTGACACCCTGTCTCAAATACTTTTTTTTAAAGCAAACTCTGTAAAATATGTAAAGGGGTTTGTTTTGAGCCAATATGAGTAATGATGGCCTGAGAGATGGTATGTCCAGGGAAAGTGTGCCCAAAGCAGTCAGGTTACAGCTTAGTTTTATACATTTTAGGGACACAGAAGTTACAGACAAAGACATAAGTCGGAGTGTGTAATGTATATACTGGTGTGGCCCAGAAGGGTGGAATATCACAAAGCAGGGAAGCTTACAGGCCACACATAGGTGGATTCAAAGATTTTCTGATTAGCAGTTGGTTCAAAGAGTTAAGCTTTGGTCTAAAGGTAAAGTCAGTAGTAAGTTAAGTTAAGGGGTGTTGTGGAGACCAAGGTTCTTGTCATGTAGACGAGGCTTCCTGGGTAGCAGTCTTCAGAGAGAATAGAGGCTAAAGGTGTTAGCCTTTTACTTAATCTCTTAAATCTAGGAAATATCTGGCTGCATTAATGAAGATTCTCCACAGATGCAAAAATTTCCCTCCAAATGACTGTGTTGCAGGACCATTTCAAAATATGTCAAGGAAATATATTTTGGGGCAAAACATTTTGATTTCCTTCAGGCTGTGCTATCTGTTATGTGATGCTATACTAGAATCATATTGGGATTTGATATCTTATTGCCACAAAGAATCTGTTTTGTCTGGCTCATGATCTCTATTTTAATGTTAATGCTGGTCAATTTTGCCTAAACTCCAAAAGGGAGGTAGGTATGTAACAAAGTGTGTCCGATCTCCCTTCCTGTTGGGGCCTAGAATTTAGGTTTTTTTTTTTTTGAGACAGAGTTTCACTCTGTCCTCCAGGCTGGAGTACAGTTGCACCATCTCAGCTCACTGCACCCTCCGCCTGGCAGGTTCAAGCAATTCTCCTGCCTCAGCCTCCCGAGTAGCTGGGATTACAGGTGTGTGGCACCACACCCACCTCATTTTTATTTCAGTAGAGACAGGGCTTCACCCTGTTGGCCAGACGGGTCTCAAACTCCTGACCTCAAGCAGTTCCGTTAGAAGCATGTTAACTAGAGCAACTCGGTCTTGAATAGAAGGTAGGTGAAATAAGGCTGAGACCCACTGGGCTACATTCCCAGATGGTTAAGGCGTTCTATGTCACAAGATGAGATAAAATATCAGCACAAAATACAGGTCATAAAGACTTTGCTGATAAAACAGGTTGCGGTAGAGTGGCCGCTAAAACCCACCGAAACAAAGATGGCTACACTCTCCCCAGTGTCATGACAGTTTACAGATGCCGTGGCAGTCATAGTTACCATATATGGTCTAAAAAGGGGAGGCATGAATAATCCACCCCTTGCTTAGTGTATCATCAAGAAATAACCGTAAAACCGGCCACCCTTGGGGCTGCTCTGTGGAGTAGCCATTCTTCTATTCTTTCACTTTCTTTCCTAATAAACTTGCTTTTACTTTACTCGATGGACAAGCCCTGAATCCAAGAACTACGTGAGATCCAAGAATCCTCTCCTGAGGTCTGGATCAGGACCTCCTTTCCTGTAACCATCTGCCCGCCTCGGTCTCTCAAAGTGCTGTGATTATAGGCCTGAACCACTGCACCTGGCCTGGAATTGAGGTTTTCAGGTTGCTCTGGGGTTCTCTGGGCCAACAGGGGGTGTCCTTTCAGTTGATCAGGGGGTTAGGATTTCATTTGGGGTTTACGTGGCCCAACGAAGGAGGTGAGAACACCCCCACAGCCCGTGGGAGCCTCTGGGACGACCTTTCCCTGTGCCTTTCAGTTGACTTGAGGTCTCCCCTCCAGGGTGATTCAGCTCAGTCTCTCAGGTTTGGGTCTCAGCACCTTCCTGTGCCTCACAGGGGCTTGAATCCCACCATTTCCTCGGTGATGGGGAAGGTTGGCCCCTTCTATTTCGTCCACTTGGCCTGCCCTGTTTGTTTGTTTTTAAATAGCTGCATGTTTCAGAGTTGCTTTAGCATTTCAGCAACACTGGGCAGAAGGTACAGAGTTAGCACTCTCTGTCTTCACCTCCTGGTGCTGCCGACGAAGCCGTACGTCTGTCTCCTCTTAGCTTCTGGATTCTACCCACTCAGAGTTTCTGTTTCTGCTAACCTCAGTTACGCTGACTCCTGAATGTCTGTCTTTTAGCTTTTCCTTCTTTCCTCCTGTTGTCAACTGATTAGTTCTTTCTTTTTCCCAAGTAAACACCCTGATGGTTGCCTCCTATGAATCAGCTGTGCTCTGTTTAGGAGTCCAAAATTAACCCAGCAAATTATGGCCTCAGTGACTGCGGGATTAGGAACGGGGTTGCCTGAGGACTGTGGGTATGGCATACCTTGTGATCGACATTTACTGTGGCCAATTGAATGTCACATTTAGGGAGTTGTGGTAACTCCTGTTTCCACACTCTAGCAGCAAAGCAGTCCTGGGAAACAGTCTAGTCATGATTGTCTGGATTTGTGAATTTCGGGACGATCCCTTGGCTGACTTTCAATGGTTAGAGGCAGGATTGCTGATGCCCAGGGGCAGGCTTTGGGTGATGTGCTGTGCTGGTGATGGGGAAGAATGGTGAACTCCTGACTCTTTCCTTCCCAGCCCAGGGAGCCAGAGGAAATAGGCCAGGGGAATTTGACTATCCAGTGTTGGATGCAGTCTCTCGTGTTTTGGTCTGTGTTGGCCACAGGAGCCTTCATTATAGCTTCGCTAAATCAGAAGCCCTGGAGTCAAATGAAGGTCATGCCTGAAGCCGCATGTGCTAGCCCACTACAAGGGCTGTTACTGGTACAGAGTTGCACACAGGCTTGCATGCACAAATAAGGTCTTTCTATGTGATTGCAATAGAATGGCTGCACAATCAGCTGCTTCTCACTGGCCTGACCCTTCTGTGGTGGGCCTGTGAGGTCAGTCATTGCTGAGACACAGGAATATCCACAGCCTCTCTGGATGTCTGTACCAAGCAGAATGCTCTGGTCCACCACAAATCTGGCTCCAACTTGGATTTAAATTCATGCATGAGTCCTTTTCCTTGGGCTTGGCTGCACTGGGACCACCTGCTCCCTACTGGATCAGGATTTCCTTTTTATCCAAATCAAAGGGTGACTGAGCAAGTGGCCAAAAGGGTGTTTGCATAATTGGTATGAAGAAGAAGAGTGGTTCAGTCCTCCTGGAAGTGCACGCAGTACCCTCATCCAACTTCCAAACCCATAGAACCCAGCAAGGCTCCAGGGCCCTTGGCTGAATCTCATCCTTTGGAATTTGGACCGGGGGTCAAATTCCCTTTGAAGGTAGCATGGACCTGGATCAAGGAGAGGACTTAAAGAGAACTTTGTCCAGCCTAGAAACTGGTACTCTGATGATTTATGTGAAAAGAATTGAACACTGGCATTTAATTTCTCTTGGATACCACGGGACCTAAAATGTAAACAAAACAAGTTGAGTGAACACAGCGTGCATTTGACTATAACAATATATGCTGAAATGTCCTTTGGAATATTATAGCAGAACACAAATTGGGGCATATCAGAAGCAACTCTGGATATAATCCTCAGCCACCTGGATTTTCCAGCTTCCATTCACCCTGAGGTTACTCCAACCAAGTTCCTCTCTGCTGTAACACAGGAAAAAATTACCTTGGTGACTGGATGGGGCAGGTGTCTCCCCTTCCAACAGCTAATTGTGGAAAGGGAATTTCATCACATCTTGATATTTCTAAAACCAAACAGGGAAACTATGATGAAAGTGTGTTCCCACTTTCTGCTCCATCCCTCTCCTGGGGAAGGGACGCTGCATGGGAAAAGGACTCATGAATGAATGTGAGTCTAAGTTGGAACTGGATCTGTAGTGGCCAGGAGCGCTTTGCTTGGGAAACATCTCTGTAGCTGAAGAGTTTGCTGGAGAGCAAACCTACCTGAAGCTCATACTTCACAGGATACAGCTACGAGGTGACACGGGATATAATTATGAGGTGACTTCAGAACGTTTGTGGAAGAATGGAATTAAAAGATACAAATGAAAAATTCAAACTTTATTTCTCAACATAAGCTTCATCAAGGTCAAGACACTTTTCATCAGTGACAACACCAGCCATTTAGTCCATCCCTAAAGAACTGAAGCTCCTGGGGAATTTAACCGCATTAATGCAGTCTTTCTAATGTTATTAACTAGAGAACAAAAGGTACCCTTTAAAGATTTTTTAAGATTAGAAAACAAAAAGGAGCCCAGATAAGCCAGCTCAGGACTGTAAGGTGGGTGCCTAATGATTTCCCACTGACATTCTCACAAAGTTGCCCTTGTTTGATGAGAGGAATGCGCAGGACCGTTGCTGTAGTGTAGAAGGACTCTCTCCACCACCAAAGTGTTTCACAGGTATTTATCTGCTAGAGCTTTGGCTAACTTTTTTTTTTGAGACGGAGTTTTCGCTCTTGTTACCCAGGCTGGAGTGCAATGGCGCGATCTCGGCTCACCGCAACCTTCGCCTCCTGGGATCAGGCAATTCTCCTGCCTCAGCCTCATGAGTAGCTGGGATTACAGGCATGTGCCACTGTGCCCAGCTAATTTTTTTGTATTTTTTTTAGTAGAGACGGGGTTTCACCATGTTGACCGGGATGGTCTCGATCTCTTGACCTTGTGATCCACCTGCCTCGGCCCCCCAAAGTGCTGGGATTACAGGCGTGAGCCACCGTGCCCGGCCCTGGCTAACTTTGTTTAACCACTTCCATAATAAGCAGATATTATAATTCTTTGGCCTTCCAGAAAGCCAGGAAGCAAAATGCCTTGAACATCTCCAAAAATGGTTGCCATGACCTTTGCTGTTGACCAGTCTCCTTTTGCTGTGACTGGACCGCTTCTGCCTCTCAGTAGCCATTGCTTTGATTGTGCTCGGTCTTCAGGATGGTACTAGGGAAGCTGTACTTTATTTTCTGTTACCATTCTTTGAAGAAAATGCTTTAGCATCTCTATCACAGTTCTTCAAAATTTCCGTTAAAAGCTCTGTTCTTCTCAGCAGTCTGTCGAAACACAATGGTTTTGGCACCTTCCAAGTGAAAGGTTTGTTCCTCTTTAAGTTTTCAGTCAGAATTGTGTAAACCGGCCCAGTTAAGATGTCTGTGGTGTTGGCTGTTGTTTCTGCTGTAATCACTGGTGCCCTTCAATAAGGGCATGAACAAGATACGTTTTTTTCCTTAAATATTGACGTGGATGATCTGATGCTGTGGGCTTCATCGTCAACACTGTCTCATTTCTTCTTAAAATGAGTTATTTGTAAACTGCTCATTTCTTTGCAGGCCTTGTCCCCATGAACATCTTGTAAAGCATCCGTGGTTTCACCCTTCTTCCACCCAAGCTTCGCCATAAATGTGATATTGGTTCTTGCTTCAATTTTAGCAGAATTTGTGTTGCTCTGATAGGGGCTCCTTTCAAACTGATGTCTTGTCCCTTCCTAGTGCCTCAAGCTAGATCCTGTTTATATATGTGACAACCAGTTAGTCTGGGTTTATTTTTGTGCAAACAAATTTGAAATGCATTTTATAGTGTTTTCATGACACATAAGAAGACCCCTTGTATTTCTACATTATTTCAAACATTTTTTACTCTCGAAATTTGACTTGCCCCTTCCTTTGTTTGCAGAAGTTGGATTTGTCTCCTACTCCATAGAAGAAATAGAGACTATCAGATAAGAATTTCCTCAACTTGTGCTCCCAGACATATTCTAGTAGATTGATTATTGTCCCATACGTGTTCACACTCTACTCCTCATGCTTTCAGTAGAGCACACTTCCCTGTCCAGTAATTTTGGCCTTGACCATGTGACCTGCTCTGACCAAAGGAGTACGGTAGAAGTGACAAGGTACTATTTCAAGAACAGGCTTTAAGAGTCATTTTGAGTTCTTGCTCCAGCTTTTTTGCTCCTGCCATTCACTATGAGAAGAACATGCCCAAGTATCTGCTTCTCTTCAGCCTGAATCAGGAACATGGAGCAGACCCCAAACCAAGCCCAGCTGAGCCAAGCCACAGAACTGTGGTGCATAAATACATGTCTGAGATTGTGTAGTTACTTGTTATACTGATTATTCCAGAAAAAAACTTGACTTATAAAGAAACAAATCTACATAGGGCAGCACTCCTTCTTGCTTCTGCTTGCTCTTCACTCCTTTTACAAGGAACAATCGTCCTTCCTCACATTAATTGCCCATCCCCACTGGACTGGAATTTTATCTTCCCCCTCAGGAACCTTAAGGCTCAAAATTTCCTTTTCTTTTGAAATATCCTCTTAACTAGATCCTTCTCATCATTTTAAATGTGATACATTTCTTCCGGTGAAAAAGCTTAGCAGAATCACACGTTTTTCTGGAACTTATGAGAGCTTAAGTCACAAGGAAAACAAGTATTCTGAAATCTAGAGGAAGGACTAGTGCCTCCAAAGAGGTGGGACTTGAGCACCAGGCTACCTACCACAAAACAAAGGAGGAAGGCAGGGTCACCATTCGAGTGGGTAAAGGAATTTTAGCTGAAATTTTTAAGGTATTGCTAAATGTTGACTTGGGGCAAGTATAAAATATAGAACCCCCTGAGAGCCATAGGAACGAGCGGAGTTCCCACCCTACTTGCAAACCTCACAACCTCACAGGTGTTCATGAGAAGTACTAGCGGAAGGGAGGAGGCTGGAGATATCTCTTTCATGGTGCACCCTGGGGAAGAGAGCAGCCAGCATGTCAGAACGGGCACAAGGCTCTTCCAAGATTCTGCTCCTCTAGGAAATAAAACCCTGGGGGAAGGTCCACCAATCCTACAAAGCCATTATGACTAGGGGAAGGAAAAGGCAAACAACACTTTGGCAGACAGGGCAGGAAACCACCATGAGCCCAGACCACTAGAGTTCCTTCACTGCTGGGATAGGCAACATCACAGAGAAAGTCCCTCCCCTGAGACCCAGGGGCTTAAGGTTTGCTAAAGACTGAGGCTGAACCAGCACAACAAAGACCCCTGTCCTCACCCCAGGCACCAGGCTAGCAGGCACTGCCAACAATGATCAACAGTCTTCTATGAAGAGAGACAAAAACATAGAGAGAGAGATTCTTTCTGTGATTCAGGCTCATAAGCAAAACTGAGAAGCACCCCCTTGCAACCCAGTTCCCATCCTAAGCACCAAGTAACACTAAAATCACTAGAAACCAGCAGTATCCTGAGGGTAATTCTAATAGTAACAGAACAGAATCCATGCTCAAAGCCTAGAAATAAAGAAGGCATGCCCATTTTTAGACATAAATTTTATTTACCAAAGTATTGACTGTCCTAAACATGTATATACCTTTCAACCAAAAATTATAAGACACACAAAAAGGCAAGGGAAGCGACTCACTGTCAAAAAACAAAGAGATCAATAGAACTGAACTTAGACACAATCCAGATGTCGGAGCTATCAGATAGGGAATTTAAAATGATTCATGGGTTAAAGGATATCTTGGAAAAGGTGGAAAACAAGTGCTAATTGATAGGAAATTTCAGCAAAGACATAAACACTGTAATGAAGAGTCAGTTGGAGCTGGCTGGGTGTGGTGCCTGGTGCTTTTAATCCCTGCACTTTGGGAGGTTGAGGCAGGTGGATCACTTGAGGCCAGGAGTTCAAGACCAACCTGGCCAACATGGTGAAAGCTTGTCTCTACTAAAAATACAAAAAGAAAAAAAATTAGCTGCTTGTGGTGACACACACCTGTAGTCCCAGCTACTCTGGAGGCTGAGGCAGGAGAATTGCTTGAACCTGGGAGGCGCAGGTTGCAGTGAGCCGAGATCACACCACTGCATTTCAACCTGGGCAACAGAGTGAGACTGTCTCTAAAAAATATGAGTCATTTGGAAGTGCTAGAACTTTTAAAACAATGGTAGCAGAGGTGAAGAAAACCTTTGGCAGCCTCATCAGCAGACTTGTCACAGCCAAGGAAAGAATCAGTGTACTTAAGACTAAGCACACCATCCTCACTGAAACACAATTAGCAATAAGAGGTGTGAACAGCAGCAACCACCACCAACAGAACAGAGCACCCAAGAGCTATGAAACAATATTAAACAGTCTCATAAGCAAAACTCAGAATCCTAGAAGGAAGACAGAGAGAGAGAGAGAGAGAGAGACAGAGAGACAGAGCCATAGAGAGAGTTTGGGAAAGACACACACACACACACACACACACACACACACACACACACAGATAGATACATAAAGGGGAGAGGAAGAAGAAAAATATTTAATAAGATAATGGCCAAGACTTATAAAACACAGTGAAAGACGTCACATTACAGAACCCCAAATCCCGCAGAATATTAATGAGAATAAACACAGATATTTTGCATGTAGAATCCTAGACATAAAATATTTAAACTACTGGAAACTGAAGATAAAGAGAAACTCTTAAAAGTGGCCAGAGAGAAAGGACACATCCCATACAGAACAGCAAAGGTAAGAATTACAAAAGACTTCTATGCAGAAACTATGCAAGTTCTAAGGCAATGGAATTATATCTTTAAAATGCTAAAAGAAAACAAACACACAAAAAAATCTGGCAACCCAAAATTCTTTTCCCAGTGAAAAATAGCTTTCAAAAATAAAAGAGAAATAAAGATTTTTCTCAGAAAAACAAACAAACAAAAAAACGGGAGAATTCATTACTGTCAGCTTGCAGTACAAGACATGGTAAAGAGAATGCATCAGGAAGAAGGTAAATGAAACCAGTCAGAATCTTAGATTTACGTACAGAAATGAATAGTGATGGACGTGGTAAAAATGAAGATCAATATAAAGTATATTTTTGTATGTTTAATTGCCCTAGAATTTACTAGACAGTGGAAAGTAAAAAGAGTTGCAATGTACAGTGTGTTACACATAAAAGTAAAATTACACATAAAAGTAAAATATATAACAAGAGCAAAAACCAACAAGGGAGGAACTGGGAATATAGAGGTATAGGATGGTTATGCTCTGTGTGAACGATATAATATTATTTGGGAGTAGACTATGATCAAATAAAGATGCAAATTGCAAACCCCAGGGCAACTAATTACAGATTGAACATCCCTAATGAGAAACCCCAAATCCAAAACTTTTTAAATGCCAACATGCTGTTCACAGGAAATGCTCATTGGAGCACTTTGAATTTTGGATTTTCTATTTAGGGATGCTCAACTGATATGTACTTCTGTGCATATTCAAAATTCTGGAAAAAGAAATCAAAACCTGAATACTAGTCTCAAGCATTTTGTGTAAGAGGTATTCAACTCGTATTTAAAAATTTTCAAAAAAGGGGTATAAACATGACCAATTATCTGACATTAAAACAACAAAGAAACATCATCCTCTAAGTCCCACTGGATCACTCCCCTCACCTTTGAAGCTACGTTTCCCAGGAGTGTTTCTACATTTGCTGTCTTCATTTTCTAACCTTCTACTGACTTTTCAGTCAATTATAATCTAGCTCCCATTTCCATTATTCTAACGAAATAGCTTTTTCCAAAATTACCGGTGACCTTGTTATCACTCTATTCAACAGACATTTTTCAGAGCAGCCTTTGCCACTGATCTCCCCGCACCTCTTCTCTCCTGCCTTTCCTAGTGCTGCGTCCCCTATTTTCCACCTGCCACTCTGGATGCCTCTGCTCTTTTTTACTTTTGCAGGCTCATCTCCTCCATTTGGCCATGAAATGTTTTCATTCTTCGAAATTCACATGTAGGCCTGCTTTACTTCCTGCTCAGCACT
>CM052654.1:2627293-2689033 GCA_028533165.1 Leontopithecus rosalia
ACACACACACACACACACACACACACTCTGAGCTTTAGTCTACATCCTGAGCCACCTAATTGAGGGTGGCTTGAAGGTAACCCAGATTTCAGAGCTCAATGTATATTTTATATACATATGATATATATGTATATATATTGTGTGTGTGTGTGTGTGTGTGTATATACACACACATACATATGTCATTATTTTATCCCTTTACTCGGTCTCATGTACCCTGTCTCAGAAAATGTCACCCCTATGTTCATCCCACCATGATTCATTCACTTTGAAAATGTTTGTTGAGCCCTTACTTTGTGTGAGAGGCTGGAGAGGCCGACACGTGGACAAGGTCCCTGCCATTTTGGAGCTGGTGCCCAGTGAGGAGATAAACCAACAAGAAGCCAAACACCATGGAATTCCAGGCAAGGACAAATGCTATAAGCAAAACTCAAGCTGGGTAAAGGGAGAGGCAGATGGTCCTTGCATGTATGGTCTCCCTTGCTTCAGGAAGCGAATAATCAGTCCCAACTTGGTCGACTGTGGCTGTGTTCCAGGGGACTTGGGCTGAGGGCTTTATCCTGATGCTGATATGTTTGGGAAGAGTCTGTGTGCTTTCAGCCCCGTTCGCCTTTCCAGCGACACCTCTAGGCGCTTGCCCCAGCTTCCTATGTTCCCATTGCCCTGGCTTTCTGTTGGGTTCCCTCTTTCTTTCTTTTTTTGTTTTTTGAGATGGAGTTTCACTCTTGTCGCCCAAGCTGGATTGCAATGGTACGATCTTGGCTCACTGCAACCTCTGCCTCCTGAGTTCAAGTGGTTCTCCAGCCTCAGCTTCCTGAGTAACTGGGATTAGAGGTGCCCACCGACACGCCTGGGTAACTTTTTTATTTTAGTAGAGATGGGGTTTCACCATGTTGACCAGGCTGGTCTTGAACTCCTGACCTCAGGTGATCCACCCACCTCAGCTTCCCAAAGTGCTGGGATTAGAGGCGTGACTCTTGGGTTCTTTCTGTTGAGTTCGCCATCTTCCCTCCCTCGTGACAGCCTAGCTTGTATGGGGCTCTCTACTCCCAGTGCTCTTGCTGGTTTGAATGATGAACATCTCCTGCTTCCGTTTGCCGTTCGACATAACTTTGCCCGGCCCTCCTCACTTCCTCAGCAGGGAAGCCTTCTTCAGCTTCTCCCATGAGGTTGGCTCTTTCGGGCTTTGTAACGGCAAGCTCACTTGGTTGACCCTCACGTGTATTACAGTCACCAGTTTCCCTGCACGTGATGATTTTGTTAACATTGAGTTCTGCCACTGGACAGAGTTCTAGGAGCGTGGTTGCAGATGCTCGACATCTCGGTGAATGGAGACATGGACTCTGGCAACACAGGGAGACTGTATCACTACAAAACAATTTTAAAAGAAAAAAAAAAGACATGGACTCCTGCACATGCGCAGAAGGCTGGAGAGCCAACTCTGGGAAACGCTGAGCTGAACATAATCAAACAGCTCCCTCCACAGCAGGATGCCCAGAACCTCTGACCGGTTACAAAGGCCCGGGAGATGGCTGGTTAGTTACATTTGGCCAATTCTGCTTCCTCCAGGTAACTAACCGTGGAACATTTTAGTGAAGGTAAAACGTAACACTTTCTGGAATATTCATATCATGGGGAGGGAAGATTTGATTTGGGAAACACTGACTTGCAGTTTAGTTGATTATCTGCCGTCTACATATGCGTACACACACGTGTTCCCATTTGCCCATGTGCACATGCATGTATGTACATGTGTATGTATGTGCGTGTGTGTATGTATGTGTATGTCCTTATTTTCCCCCTTTATTCCCACCTGCTGCAACTGCAGGTGGAGGTGACAAAGGCCACGGTTAGTTCAAGGACAAATGGAGCAGGTGCTATGGCAGTTTTGCCACACTACCCTCTGGGGGTTGGGGGGGCTCCTGGGCCTCGGCAGGCAGCCAAGCACAGGGCCTCTGGGGCCAGGCTTCATAGCATGAACCTTCCCAGGCCAGCTTGTCAGCTCGTGGCCTTGGGCAAGTGATGTGCCTATGACTCAGGCTCCTCCGTATGAGGGCCGGCGGCAGCAGCAGCAGCTACTCACGGGGTCTCTGTGCGGCCTGAGTGGGTCACTATGGGCCGACAGTGGGCAGAGGCCCTGCACAGAGCACAGGTGCCCTGGGTACAGTTGGTGCTCTGGCTGGAAAGATGACTCGCTTCTAGGACTCAGTGTCCTCCCGGCCCCCAGGCCCCTCTCCTTGGGCGGGGAGTGTGAAGTCACGGATTGCCACTTGGATTCAGAGGCAGATGAAAGGGCCTCCTCTGAAAAGAACCCAGGAAGATCAGTGCAACCACTTCAAATCCTCTGAGGAATGAGGCGTGGGGGAAAGCAGACAAACCAGCACTTGCACAGGTGGCATCATGCCTTGTCCTGGAACCCCGTTTCAGCCACCAGGATCCTTTGCACACAGCTGGGAAGGGAACTGGAGCCAATGCTAATGGAAGGGGAAATAGATGTTTCCTCCCGGCTCAGATGCCATGGAGATACGAATCTGGAGAGAATTCAGGTGGGGAAAATATAAAGGATGGATAACACCTAAGGCTGGGGGCGTGTGTGGGAAAGCAGCGGCTGGTAAACTGCATGTGGCTGCCTCACTTGCTACAAGTTTGTGAGAGAGGAAAATCTGACCAATGTTTTGGAAACGTGAAAGGTGCATAAAATTTGACCCTGCAGGCTGACTCGGAGGAATCTAACTTAAAGCAGCAGGAGTCATGACCCCGGGAGGAGGCTTGGACCACCTGAGGAGCAGGGGCAAGAGCCTTTAGAGTGAGGGGAATGGTGGGCGGGATGGTGGTCAGTGGCTGTGATGCTGAGCAGTGTGCTCCTGCTAGTCTGAGGGTGTTAACGCTCTATGTGTCGTCACTGCACACGTGTGGGTTAACAGTAAAATGGCAAGTTGCTGAGTTTTTTGGTTCTTGAGACGGGGTCTGGCTCTGCCACTCAGGCTGGAGTGCAGTGGCACAATCTCGCTCACTGCAGCCTCGACCTCCTGGGCCCAAGCCATCCTCCCACCTCAGCCTCCCGAGTAGCTGGGACTGCACGTGCTTGCCATCACACCCTGCTAATTTAAAAAATGTTTCTTTTGTAGATTTGGGGTTTTGCTCTATCACCCAGGCTGGTCTTGGATGCGTGAGCTCAAGTCATCCTCCTGCCTCAGCCTCCCAAAGTGCTGGGATTATGTGCTTGAGTCACCACGTCTGGCCTGTTGAGTAGTTTTGAAAAGAAGAAAAATACAAGCTGCAGACGGGTTGGGGTGACCTTAGAAAGGTGTAGAAGAATTCACAGTAGATAAACCCTGCTCAGCTCCCGCTGGTGGGGCTGGAGGAAGGGGTGGTGGAGAAACCAACAAGTAAAAATATTAAAACGGAGAGGATGGTGGTGAGGAGAGAAAAAAATACTTATTCCTATAAAGAGAGGAGAGGAGAGTAATCCAAGTAGCAATATGGAGAAGTGGTTTGATGGTTGGTCACATCAATTTGGTTGATAATTTGGAGGAATGAAAGGATTGGTTAGACAAGAGGAAAACGTAATTCTGTCATTGCTGGGCCCCTTCTTTCTGCTGGGGGTGAGGCCCTGGCATTCTCCTCCCATCTGCTCACACCCTCTGAGGATCACAGCTTGTCCCCTGGCCTTCTTTTGACAGTGCTAGTCACTGCTGGCCACTGGCCCTAGCCACGTAAGAGGCGATTGCCATGCTCAGCCGGGGACGGCTGTTTCCCGACTTGCTCTGTGGCCCTGTGACTGGGGTCACCTCAGGTCTCACCATCTCTTTCTGGGCTTTGGGTTTTCCATTAGCAGATTCCCTTTCAGCTTAAGTTTTCTTGTTGCTGTATTTCTTGCTTTTGTTAGTATGGTTAGTTTTAGCCGTGTGGCTGAAACCAGGACACTGAGGTGTGACCGAAAGGGACCCACTGTGAGTGAGGCTGGTCATCCACACATCCACACTGTCTACCAGGGCTGGCTGGTTCCCATCATCATAACCTAGCTGCTGAAAACAGAGCGGAACAACAAAGAGATTCTGGGGCCCACCCGCTGGGTCCAGACCCGGCATGTCGCTGGGGCGTGCAGTTTAAGTGAGTCTGTCTCCTGTGTACTCATCCGGAATGCGAGGTTACCTTTGTGCACAAATACACCACTCACATCACTGTCTGTAGTCGGAAAAATTAAAAAAAAAAAGAAGAAGGTGTGCGGACACCATACATGTTCCACGTAAGGGAAGGGTGAGTGGATCCCTGGTGGTGGGGGACAGTCAGGCAAAGCTAGAACTAGCTTCAGGCTTGGGTTGTCTCCCAAAGGGCTCTTGAGACATCCACTGATGCCCAAAAGTCCTGGTCCTTGCAGTAGCAGAGGGATGAGTTAGGAGTGGGGTATTTCTGAAGGGCTGGACACTGGCCCTAGCAAGACAGGGAGATGGCCTGGAAGTCTTCTAATGCCATCAGATGGGCTTCAGTAGTCACCAAGTATGTGGAAAACGAGCCTCATTCAGTACAAAAAGGTATTTTTTCCTCTTATTTATATTTCTTTGTCTTTTCCAAATTTCCTGTATGATCATCAAGGTAGTTACCTGCTGATATGAATTGTAAAAAAGGGGTTCTCAGAGATCTTATTATCTCAGTGGAGTTAGATGTTTCGGTGTATTTCTTTCCAGTATCTCAGCATTGGGATATTTTATAAAATGTTGCATGTGCTATATACAGTAGGTCTTTTCTATACACATTTTCCCATTGATGGTACAAGCTGATGTTACAATTAAGGCTGCACTCTGCGATCCCGGAAGCACCATGTGAGGTGTTTTCTTGTTACGTAAGAATTGATTTAGCCAGGACCCCACTTTCTTTGACTCTGTCATTTCTGCTAGGCCCCCTTTTTGCTTTTGTTATAAATGATGATATAATGGATGTGTTTTGTGTATAAACCTTTCTTTCATATTGGTTAACATGCATATGTAATATTTATAAGTATTGTTTGTGATATAGTTATAATTTTCAAAATATTTAATATTATTTCTATACATTAATTCCCAGAATTATTGAGACAAAAAGTCTATCTATTAAAAACATAAAATTTTATATTACAAAATTAATACATAGACATTGTAGAAAATGTAGAAAACACAAAATATAAATAGTATTAATGAAACCAACCTGAATTTCCCCCATCAGATAACTATTATGCTCTTGGTAATAACTACTTAGTCTTTTGTTTCTATGCATTTTACAAAATCAGACATTCATTCTAGATACTCTTTTGTAACACATTTTTTTCACCTAATGAAACGTGAGTATTTGATGTTTTGAAAATACTCTTCAAATTACTTGATTTTTTAATGGCTGCATAACATTGTCCACATGGATTTATCATAAGTTTTCGTTGTCCATTTTAGTCCTGCCACTTCTGTAAGACTCACCATCGTCACACAGCTTCTCTACTGAAGTTGTATCGAGTTTTCTATTGTTGTAAAAATTGCCCAGTAAAGATAGTAATTCTTACGTCGGCTTCGTAGGACGACGTAGAAAATGAATCAGCTTGTGATTACTTGTAAAACCTACGAAATATGTTGTTGAATTTCTTACCAGAAAGGCTGTTTGGATTTAAAACAACTTTTCTGTTTGAAAACTTTTCAAATGCTCTTCTCGTCAATTGAAGGCAGAAAGTGGTAATCTAGTATTTGTTTTAATTTGCACTTATTTGATTACTAGTCAGGATGATGTTTTTAAATAATCTTTATTGGGCATTTGTATTTCTTCCCTTCATGTCCCATTGTACATCTTTCTTTGGGATTTGTAAGCTTTATTTACAGATGAAGGATGGTCCCGTCGTACATTTTTCTTTGGGATTTGTAAGCATTATTTACAGATGACGGATTGTGCTTTGGATGTTATTTAAGTTGCAGATTTTTCTCACTTGTTCGTTTGTACTTGAATTTTGCTCAAATTTTTTTTGTTCAATAGATGTTATAAATTGTATGCAGATGTTCTAAAGTGTATGACATACTGATCTTTTATTGTTTCTTTTGTTTTATACTTTGACAGGCTTTTCCTAAGATAAGAAAACTATATTTTATTTCATTTTTAATATTTATTTATTTATTTTGAGATGGAGCCTCACTCTGCCTCCCAGGCTGAAGTACAGTGGTACAATCTTGTCTTACTGCAATCTCTGCCTCCCAGGGTCAAGCAATTCTTCTGCCTCAGCCTCCTAAATAGCTGGGATTAAAGGCACCCACCACCAGGCCTGGCTAATTTTTGTATTTTTAGTAGAGATGAGGTTTTGCCCTGTTGGCCAAACTGGTCTTGAACTCCTGAACTCAGGATATCCACCTGCCTCGGCCTCCTAAAGTTCTGAGATTACAGGTGTGAGCCACCATGCCCAATCTGAAATGTATATTTTAAAGTGCTCTTATGGTTCTAGGCTTTGCATGCAATTTTTAAATGTTTAAATGTTTTGATGAAATAATTGAAATAAATGTGAGGCAAAGCCACAGCACTTGAAGAAAGCAATCAGACGTGTCCTTCTCTTCTCCACAGTGGAGATGTTGCATTTCTATCCTTTACCAAATTCTCCCATAGCCTTGGGTTTGTTTCTGGGACTTCTGTTCTGTTCTATTTCTTTATCTGCCTGTCTTTGTGCTAGTACCACACTGTTTTAGTTATGGCAACTTTGTAATATTTCTTCTGTTTTTCAAAATCTTCTTAACTAGTCTCTTACTTTTTATTTATTTATTTATTTTTTGAGATAGAGTTTCATTTCTGTTGCCCAGGCTGGAGTGCAATGACACAATCTCAGTGCACTGCAACCTCCGCCTCCCGGGTTCAAGCGATTCTTCTGCTTCAGCCTCCTGAGTGGCTGGGATTACAGGTGCACACCACCATGCCTAATTTTTGTATTAAAAATACAAAAATTTAGTAAAGACTGGGTCTCACCATGTTGGCCAGGCTGGTCTTGAACTCCCTTCGGCCTCCCAAAGTGCTGAGATTACAGGTGTAAGCCACCATGCCCAGCCAGTCTCTTATTCTTATCTGTGGAACTAATAACTTTTTTTTTTTTTTGAGATGGAGTCTTGCTCTGTTGCCCAGGCTTGAGTGCAGTGGTGTGATCTCCGCTCACTGCAACCTCTGCTTCCTGGTTTCAAGTGATTCTCCTACCTGAGCTTCCCAAGTAGGTGTGACTACAGGTGTGTGCCACCATGCCTAGCTAATTTTTGTATTTTTGGTGGAGTTGGAGTTTCACTACGTTGGCCAGGCTGGTCTCAAACTCCTGACCTTGTGATCTGCCCACCTTAGCCTCCCAAAGTGCTGGGATTACAGGGGTGAGCCCGGCCTTTTAAAATTGTTTTAATAGTTTAAAAAATGGGATAAGTTGCTTCTTGATCTAAGGGAGTTCCCAGCCTGGAAGAGTGTAGCAGGAGCTGCGAGACAATTCGCCCAGGTTGACGCTTTGATTGAGTGTCTCTTCTCTGCCTGACACTGGACAGAGCTTTTGCATGTTACCATACAAGCCTCCCAGGAGTTAGATACAAGGGTCTCCCTTCTGCCAGTGGAAATGGCAAGGCTCCTCTAGCTAAAGCAGTCTGCCCAAAAGCAGGTGGGAGAACTCAGATACGAACACCAGGTGTTTCTAGCTCTAAAGTCTGTGGGCTTAACCTCACTTTATCTTGCACAAGTCCCTGTCACAGTGACTTTGGAAACTGTCCACTCTCCTCTAGAAGGGCCCATATGTAGGGGCTGTGACCCCTAGAATCTTTCCAGGCTCTCACGGGAGATCTGCTGCTGCCAGGTGACGTCTGAAAAGGCACATGGGATCCTGAGTCAGCATATTTTGTCTCACTGCATCCTGGTGTCCAGTCAGGAAACCAGCCCTCCCAGGACTTTTGGGTCAGCTAAGCCTATTTTCCACTAAAGTCTCCTCTGAATCCAGCATTTTCCCCTTGGGCTTCCTTCTGACTCCTGTTCCTTAAAATAGTTTTGGTGAAGAAATGAATAGAGTGAAACGTGTTTTTCTGAGCTCTTGGGTTTTCATAACCAGCCTTAGCAAGAGGGGGCCCCTCAAGTCACCTCTGCTTAAGAGAGGCGGTCACGGCATAGTGGCCAGGTGCCCAGGCCCAGGACCAGGTGGTGGGGTTAAAATCCCAGCTCTCCCTGCATTTTGGGAGGCGGAGGCGGGCGGATCATTTGAGGTCAGGAGTTGGAGACCAGCCTGGCCAACATGGGGAAACCTCGTCTCTACTAAAAACACACACACAAAAATGAGCCCGGCATGGTGGTGCGTGCCTGTAATTACAGCTACGTGGGAGGCTGAAGTGGGAGAATCGCTTGAACCGGGGAGGCAGAGGTTGCAGTGAGCCCAGACTGCGCCACTGCACTCCAGCCTGGAGTTTGACAGAGTGAAACTCCATCCCCAAAAAACAAAAACAAAAACAAAACACCAGCAAACCAGCTCTGCCACTTATGAACTGAACAGCAGTTTGCAATCGCTTCTCCTCCCTTGACTTGGTTCTCTGACTGTAAAATGGGAATGCAACAGGCTTTCAGTCCTGGGGGCTTGGTGCAGTGTGGTGAGGGTTATAGGTGCTAACATGTGCGAGGGACTCAGACTGGCTGGTTGGAAGCACCATATAAACATCAGCTCTGACGATTTTTACTTGTTTATGGTTAGTACTAGCTGAAGTTTATTTTTAAATGCCAACCACCAGTTAAGAAGTGCCATATAAACATCTGTGGCTCAGACTAGAAAATAACAATGAGGAAGGATTGTGAATGGGAGAATCCCAACGTGTCAGACATTTCTGGCACTCTCACTGTGCCTCTGCTGGTGCCTGACGGTCCCCCCCGCCCCAAGAGATGGTCAACAGCCCCACGGAATATTAACAATGTCTGCCTTTAGAATTTTGAGCGCGCATTTTATGCTAGAGAGCATCTATTACCTCTAATCCTTATAGTCTGGGAAGTAGCTGAAATTTTAACTATGAAGGGACTACGCCAGGATCAGAGGGTAAGAAACAGCTGAAGTTCTCTGAGCCAGGAAGGGCAGGAATGGGGCTCCTATATCAGGGGCCTGAGATTCCAAATCCCAGTGCTAGCAGCTCGCCACTGTCCCTCCTTTTTTGGCCTTCTGTGAAATGGGAGCTGGCTGGAAATGTATCCACCCAGTGTGGAGAGGTCAGGATCTGCTCCCCCAGGCTGCAACTGGCCTGGGTTTCTAGTGCAGAGGGGAGTCCCGCTGCACGGGGAGCTGCACCATGCAGGGCTGGAGCGGTCCTCAGCAACATCCTCCCAGTGTCTCCCTGTGTGCACAGCATCTGAAGTCATGGGACCACCCCATCCTCCAACCTCCACCCAGAGGAGCCAGAGGAGGGCACCTGATTTTGTCTAACCACCACCTGGTGGCTTCACCTCGGCTGCAGGAATGGAGGAAACGGCGAGGGCTGGGCTGACGGTGTAGAGTGTGATCCCAGGGTCAGCCCAGCAGACACGCCTGTATCCACAATGGAGTGATGGTGTCTGCAGATGTCTCTCCCCAGGGAGACACCAGGGTGGCACTGCTCCTAGTTTCCATACACCCCTCCTGGTTTCCATATACGGCTGTCTCTTTGTCTCCCTCCCTTCTCTCTCTCCCTCCTTCTCTCTGTTTCTCTGTCTCTGCCTATCTCTCTCTATCCTTCTATCTCTGTCTCTCTGTCTCTGATTATATCTCTCTGTCTCTTTCTGTCTGTCTGGCTCTCTCTAACCAGGGACAGGGCCCATTTCCCACCGAAGCCTGGCAGAGAGGCACACATTGAGACAGGAGTTCCCAGGTAAACCATCGCCCCAGAGCCCCCTCCCAAAGACCCCCCCTCGTTGCCGTAAACCTGGAGCAGGTCTGTAGACTGTGGGCGGGCGGACTCAGCCCTTCTCTCTGGCCTCTGAGGATGGGGTAGAATTATTCTTTAATCCCAGTTGACAGGCTTACACTAGACTGTCAATTGGTTTGAGTCAACTGCGAAAGGAAAGCAGGATTTTGGTTTATTTAAAGTGATCTTGTCACTGCACTCAGCGCCATGGGATGTTAGCGTAACAAATAAAAATAAATGAGAATACTGTTTAAACAACTTGGCTTTCATTGCCGTCGTGGCGGCAGACACACCAAACACCCTTGTCTTAGCTCAGATCAGTCTTGGAAAACGTCCTTCGAGATGGGACCCTGCACAGAGTGGCCTCGGGTGGGAAGCAGGAATAGCTGTGCACTGGTGGGAGTTTTTTTGTTTTATTTTGAACGTTGCCACTTTCTGAAAGTCTTTTTCCAGGAAATACCAAACTACAAGAGAAAAGGCGAAGAAAAAAAATCCTATTGCTTTAGCATTGAATTTTTTAATTACTCGATTTTATTTTTTAGAGAAGTTTCACATTTACAGAAAAAACTGAGCGAAAATACAGAGTTCCCCTCTAATCCGCCCCCGCCCCTGCCCCTATTTTTCTTGTCTTGCATTGGTGTGTTACATTTGTTACAACCCAAAGCCAGTATTGATACACATTATTAACTGAAGTCCACAGTTCCCATCAGGGTTGACTCTTGGTGTTGAACGTTCTTTTTTTTTTCCTTTTCTTGAGATGGAGTTTTGCTCTTGTTACCCAGGCTGGAGTGCAATGGCGCCATCTCGGCTCACCGCAACCTCCGCCTCCTGGGTTCAGGCAATTCTCCTGCCTTAGCCTCCTGGGTAGCTGGGATTACAGGCACGAGCCACCATGCCCAGCTAATTTTTTGTATTGTTAGTAGAGATGGGGTTTCACCATGTTGACCAGGAGGGTCTCGATCTCTTGACCTCGTGATCCACCCACCTTGGCCTCCCAAAATGTGGTGTTGAACATTCTATGGGTTTGGACAAACATCAAGAAACCTATCCACCACTATCGTATCATACAAACAGCTTTGTCACTCTAAAAATCCCCTAGAGTGGTGACATTTTAAAGCAACTTATTAAAAAAAAAAAGGAACCATCTCAACTTTCAGAGCTGCATAAAAAGCCTAAGAATTGGATATGTGATGAATATGCAGGTGAGGACCTACTTATTCACATCGGTGCTGGGCAAGGACCTGAGATGTGGCTGTGTTAGAGGCACTGCAGCCAGAGGATAGAGCATGGCTCAGGAAGGGAGCCGAGGACAACGTGGCACGTCTTTAGAACATGTGAATGTGTATGTACATGTGTACAGGAAGGGACTGCCTGTGGGGAGGTGTGTGCTGGCCCATCGGCTTGGGCTACATTTTCCTTTCTCTGCTGGACTCAGGAGGCAGTGGTTGAAGGTGTTGGGGTTTGTTGATTCTGTGGGTGCATTGCCACATCCATGACCATGCAGTGGTACCAGGATCCAGGCTGGCGGGCACCTACCCAGAACCGGACAGAAGGCAGAGCCCCTCTTCTGCGCCTGCTCTCACCGACGCATCTGGCCCCGGGCGTCCTCCCTCCGCAGTGCAGCGACACTGTGCAAACACAGGCCTCCAGCCGCCTTGGCCCGGGGATCCAGAGATCATAAATTGCTCTCTTGCTTTCTGGGGGTCCAAGGGGAGTAAGTGGGTGGTCCCACAAAGTCCCCCAGACAAAGCAGGTTCTTATGTCCACACGGCAGCGGCCCGCTGGACATGGCCACTGATGCTCTGGGAGCTTCATGGCTGCAGCTCCTCCTACTCGCTGCTGTCCTAAAATAGACGCTCACAGATCCCGGTTGGTTCCAAAGTGTAGGGTCCTAAAGGTATTTGTGTATAAAAGAAACCCTCTCATGCCCATGTGCACTGGATTTATTTGCTCTAATTCATGATCCTTCACTTTCTGAAAGGCAGGCGCTGGGTGAGATTCCCGGGGCTGACACTTTCCCCTCCCAACCTCGGACGTTTGGCGCAGGATCCCTTTTGCGCTCCGCAGCTCCAAGTTGCTTGGAACGTGGGCCTTCGCCACTTTCCTCTCACATTCCCTAGCTTCGGTGTTCAATACGATGAAAAAGCACGAATTTGCAACGCGTCCCTAAGAACGTGGAAACAGCCATGACTCCCCCGTCTGATTTCTGTGGCTGTTGTCGCATTTGCTAGCCTGTCTGCCAAAATCAGACCTTAGTGGTGCACGCAGGGTCTTCTTGGGAGCTGCTCCAGGCCTCCCGTATAATTCTAAACATACTCAAAGTCGGTTAACGGACTGCTCTCTCCTGCATTTATTCTTCCAGCTGAAATTTTCCTGACTTTTTTCCCTCTAGTTTTATTAGGTTAATAAAACTTGGTTTTCGAGCATTTGGCTGCCCCAGGAGGGCCATCGGCCCCATGTCCAATTCATCAAGCGCTAATGAGTGGCCTCGCAGGCCCCGGCCCTCCAGCCCAGAAGCTCTCCGTGGCTCATAAAGGGGAGGCCCATGGGCTGTGCTGTATATTTTGTCTGTTGGTTTCCCAAATTCTCTTGCCAGCTCGACCGTCACTTTTCGGGATTTATTTGAGGCCGACGGCACTGTCAGGGAGCTCCTCTGCAGCCGGACCCTCCTCCCTGGCCCGGGCTCCACACACCCCACACACTCAGAGCCGTAAAATAAAGTCTGCAATAAAACGAAATAGAAATGTGTCGATGCTGCATTTTAGAACATTCCAGCAAAAGTCTCTGGGAAATGCCTTTGTTCGCATTAAAGAGAGAAGCTCCGTGGCAGCAGGGGGCAACACAGTAGAAAAAGGGCCTCTAGGAGGAAGACACGGCCCGGCGTTTCAAATAAATAAAAATAAAACACGTCCGGACGTGTGCGTGCACGAAGTCTCTGAATTCTTTCGCACGGACATTTATGTCGTCCCTGGTTTATTTTTTCGCACTTTAGGGAAAGACCAGTGAAAGAGAAAAGTGGATAGTGCCTGCCTTCTGGGCCAAGGAACTGGACTCTGTGTCCTTCTAGAACATTCTTTTCTATCCCCCACGGGTACATCCTCTCTCCGGCTCTCTCACCTTCCCCAAACTGTCAGCTCCCTGCTAACTTCAGGTGTGGGGTTGTGTCAGCCACAACATGGTTGAAAACTGGAATCTGAGCAGCCAAGAGCCCGGGGAGTATTCATTGGCACAGTGGCCGAGGACCTGGAGAGGTGGTGGGTGACGCTGCTGGAGACCGCTGCTGGGTTATGGGGTCCCCGAATGTCCACGCGGCAGCTGGCCTTGTCAGCGTTTGTAACAAGTGTCCTGGTCCCTCTTCTCCGCCTTAAGCCTCCAGAAAACACCTTGCCTTTTTCTGACTGCACTCCACCCCGGCCTGCACCACGGCTGATAAATTACTCCCCAGGCCTGTGGCTCCAGGGAACATTTCCTTGCCCTCCTCGGCACCCGCCTTGAGAATGGAAGGCTATGCACACTGCATGCAGCAGAAGGAGGCATGCCAAAGCTGCCTCGGACGATCCTCCTTGGAAATTTTCAGCAGTGTGTGGTATTGTCCACTTGGCCCATGAAAGGCTGTCCATGCAGTTGGCTGAGTTTGGGGGAACTTCTTTGGGTCCCTCAGACATGGCAGGCAGGGTGGTGGTTCCCAGGCTGTGCAGGGCATAGTGGGGATTACTGCCCTTCTTCTTTAGGGTCCTTGCATTTGTGGGTGAGGGGACTCTAGGGCAGTCTCTGGGGTCACCGGGACCGTCTCTGCCTGGATAGAGGTGAAGGTCCCTTCACTTTCACAGGCTAAGACCCGGGTGGAGATGCTGGCTGGCTGCAGAGATGACAGGGCACCTCTTCTGAACCACTGGCCGGGCCAGCATCTCCTTCCTCCAACTGGGGAAGACGTCAGACAAGGGGCATCACTCTCAGCGGCGGCTCGACATGCCCATGGCCCAGGATCTGCACCCCAGCTTCACACAGTCTCTGGGGTTCCAGGGAGGCCCTGTGTTGCTGGTGGCTTAGCCGTGGCATGTGGGGGGCCCTGGACAGCCATTTCCATGGGGGCTTGGAGGGAGTCGGCCAGTTTCCTGTCCCTTGAAGATCCTCAGCTCACCCCTGGCTCTTCTTGCTTTTCTCCATTAAAGCTCTAGGATCTTGGCAGTCGTTGTTCAGAAAGTCCTACCCGGAGCCGGCCCTTCTCCCCCGCATACCCCTCTTAGTAGATTATCTTCTGAAAATATACTTTGAAGGGCTTTTGTTTTGTTTTGTTTTCCCTACTTGACACTCTTGAATAAAGTAGGCCATTTATCTTTCAGGCAGAAGAATTTCAACAGTTAAGCTGCGCGGTGCAGGCTCTGTGCGGGAGGTAGTTTTACTTCTATTCCTTTTCATCATGGGTTTATTTCTGTCTTAGCTTCCCCTAAAGTCTGTAGCCTTCCTCCCCTCCTTCTAACGAATCCCCCGCAACTGCCATCCTCTCCCCTCACCCGCCTAAATGCATCCAGCCCACCTCAAGCTTCTCAAGCTGAAAGAAGCATTCATACCCGGGCCCGTGTTTCTTTAGACTCACCCTGTGTTAGTCCATGTGAAATGCAACAGAATGGAGAAAAATGTAATTCTTTGCCGGCTTTTGATCAAAGAGAGGACTTAAAAAAATTTCAAGATGGATTTCTGAAGGACAATGTTATACACATTCTGTATGTTTCCGAGCCCCAGTGTTTAGTTGATTTGGGGGAAAAAAATCTTTGTTTCCTCTTTTGATCCCAGGGAGCAAACACTCGCACAAACACATCTCTGCCCCACAAACACTGCAAGATGGCATTTTTCATAAGTCTCACCGGCTGAAAAGAGGAAGGGCGTCCTCTTCCAAGTTTCAAACAACTCAAGATAATGTAAAATACGGCCACACTGCAACATGCAATCTCTTTCTTGCTTCTGTGGGAATTTCAAAGCAAAGTCACTCTTGTCTCGGAGGCTAATTTCAGGACCCAGGATGTCCGGTCCGGGTCCTCAGAAACACACATGCGCCCACACTTCCTCCATCCATCTTCATTTCACAGTCAACGTTAAATGTACATTTCTCCCCTAACTCCCTCAGCTTCAGAGCAAATGCAAGTAAAAAGTGCTTAAAATGGCAAACATTTCCTGTCGTTGAAGGCCTTCGTTGGGGTGGGGGTCGCCGAGTTCTAAAGTGTATTTTCATAGGGAAACTCATTTCAGATCGGCGGCAGGAACTTGGACTGTTCTTACAGCGAAGTTTGGGGTTTGCAATCAGCCTGAATTTATTGCAGTCAAGTGACCCTTTATATGATGTAGATGTAGGAGAGCAAAGATTCCAAATTGGAACTTGGATTAACCTGGGGCCCAGCTCAGGTCACAGGAAAAAATTAAAATGTACTGAACACCGTCCTCGTCCCCTCCTCTCCCTTCGACTCATTTTCTGTTCCATTATGGAAAAAAAACCCCAAATTTGGAATTTTAATTTGTTGTTTTTCCTCCATTGATTGTTTAGTTAGTGATTTTGCCAACTTCCTGGATGTTCATTTCTGGTTCTGCACAAAAGAGCCACATTTCCTTTTGGAATCCGGACCTGGAGACAGAAGCAGACTCGGGAACTGTGAGTGCCCCCCTGGTCTTCCCCGGCGTCTCTGAGCCTTCCTCCGTCCCGCCGCCTTCCCTGCCTTCAGCGCGGAGCTCCCTTTCTCCGGGGCTTCTCCTCGGAACGCATCCCCTCTGCTCTCAGCACCATTCTTCACTTTTAGAAAAAGAGACTCTACAATTTCTACGCAAACATCGGATAGGAAGGGGAGGGGGAGTGACTTCGATTTTCATTTTAAGACTGTGAAAGATGGAGAAAGTAAACAGAAGCGGGCTGGTTTATTTCAGGGGCTCCCAGTGAGTCCCTACTGAATTTACCTAATAAAGTGAATTTTTAAAATATTCATTTTCTCATTTCATTCCAGCAGAAAATGAGTTTGCCTTTATAATGTCCAGATCTTTCAAACTCTATTGAGTGAGAAATTAACTTACAAAATTTAAATACTTTGGTACACACATACACACACATGAAATGAAGTAATGCGTGACTATAATACAATAGCAAGCCTGGCTTTAGGGTCCTAGGACACAATTTCTTTTTAACGATATGTTATAAAGAAAAGTCAGATTCAGTAAAAAAAAAAAAAAAAAGATTTCTCTCTTAAAATGGGTGGATTATAATATTCAGTAAATTTAATTGTAATTTTTCCTTGTTAACGTAAGTTGCCTTTTAAAACCTTCTGCATATCTTGTCAAATTATTGGGAGTACTGCAAAGAAAACATATGTTAATGTGCTAGGCCACAGCTGATTCTTTTCCTTTCCACCAACCGATTCCAAGTAGTATAGGAAATTATAAAACAATAGAGTTCTCTGTGAGAAGAATACCCTGACTTTCATTTCCAAGAGAAAGCAATTAATATTAGAATTTCAAGGCAAATCCAATGATCAGTTAGGAGGGAAAAGAAGGAGGAAGCCAGAATGGTGGTTTGCCGAAGAAAGCCCAGAAACGGACATTGGACAGACGTATCATGGAATGTGCTGATATTTGTAAGGAAACGTTACATAAACTTCAAAAATGAAAACTGTTTTGCTTAAGTGCCTGAAAAAAAGAATGTAGAATAATATTTGGGTTATCCCGGTTTCGTACGCTTGTGTTCACAACAGGTTGTTAGGGTCTAGGAGGTACTAAAGAGCCCATGCAAAGGAGTCTTTTGTGCGTGCAAGTGTGTGTGTGTGTGCGTGTGTGTCTACACCCAGCTTCCCTACACCTCAGCCCCAAGGATGATGGGGAGAAACAGGTGGGAGCTGACTGAGTGGGAACAAAAACTTTGCTCCAGAAATTTATATCTAATATAAAACTCTTAAAAATAAAATAAAAACAGTTTTCTTACCTTTTAAAAAAAAGTCTTCTCTTTGTTGGGTTATTTCAAGGGGAAGGGGAATGGGCTTGAGCCAGTTTTCAAAACTGCTGTAGGCCAGGCATGGTGGCTCCTGCCTAGAACCCTAGCATTTTGAGAGGCCAAGGCAGGAGGACTGCTTGAGCTCAGGAGTCTGAGACCAGCCTGGGCAACATAGCAATACCCTGTCTCTACAAAAAATGTAAAAAATTAGGTGCCCATGGTGGGATGCGCGTGTTCCCAGCTATTCTGGAGGCTGAGGCAGGAGGATCGCTTGAACCCAGAAGGTCCAGGCGGCACTGAGCGGAGATCGCACTACTGCACTCCAGCCTGGATGACAGAGCGAGACTGTCTCAAAACAAAAACAATCCCCACTCCCACCCCCAACCCCCGCCAAAAAAACCCCAAATTTCTATAGAACAATTGTGCAAGCAGGCTATTTCCAGGTCCCTGTGATTTTGATCAGAGACTTTTGCTTTTGTTCTTCTGTTCTGTAAACGATTGTATTCTACCATGTCAATGCATTTTTAAGCTTTCTAGTTTGCATTGCCTTAAACAGAAGCGCTACCCTGGGAAGGGAGGTTTGTCCGCTGCCCAGTAGATGGCGCTGTTTCTTCTAGAGTGACCGGGGTGGGGGTGGGGACGACAACGCGACACAGCCCGAAGTCACAGGGGCTACCCCGTCGCCTCTAACCAGTGGGCTCTGAACATAAGAAGAAAAACTTTTTTTGAGGCCTCTCCTGAAATGTGCTAAGCTATCAAAGAGCATTTAAAGTGTTTCAGCCAACTGTTAATTACCGAATGGCTCACCCTCCTGAAATAGTCTGAGGTAGTGCCCAGCTAGAGTTTAAAGAAATACTTCCTGGAAATGTTTGAGATAAAAATGGAATACTGTAGCAGCTATTTCAATATTTGATCAGTTGCTCATGCTTTAAAAAATAAAAGATCCTCACCTTTCTCTTACAGTAATCATGAAGAATGTATATTTTATAATATTACATAAAATGTTATGTGCATAAAAACGGTCAAGTGACACCAGGCAGATATAGATAATGATAGTCTCACCTTCTCAAAAAATTTCCTTCTGAAGCTGTGGTGGAGTGTATATGCACCCTGGACATCGTATTTCATACATCAGCACCTGCTAAAATGGTAAACCAGCTTCTTAGACCTGTGAAACCTCCATCTCCCTTGAATAATTCCAGGGTAACTTTTGCCACTTCCCCATTCAAAAAAGTTTCTAGTTTATTTCAAAAACAAACATTTTTCTATCCCACCTCTTGCTAGAGAGAATCCCAACTAAGGATGGTGCTTATCACTCTTCAACATATTTGATATTAAAATTAAAATGATTTAAAAACATTTTCGGATGATTTTGATGTTTAGATTCTTCATGGGATGACATGATTTCTTACTTTGTTTTAAGTGATAATTTGCCATATCGTTTTTCAAATTTAAAAAGTAGTGTGCATGTTTACAAGTATTGTAAACGCATTCCACAACAGCAACAAAAAGATTTATTCCTTTTCCTAAAAATATTGCCCTTTTTTTCTTGAAAAAAAAAAAGATGAAGGAGGATTCATTTGCCTCCACTTTGAAATACTACTTAAAGACTTAGAAATATGTAAATGCTTAGAACAGTGACTTCATCAGGCCTGGTAGTGATTAATCTTGTATGGTTCTTTAAAAAATTTAATTGAATGACATGTTAGTTTTATAGTTGTATGAATTTAAAAATTGTGCAAGTCACTCACTATTCATAACTCAAGTCTATGTATTAATAAAATGATTGTGCAAAAAAACAGCTGTTTAAATAAATTCTGTTCTGCTTTAAAGATTTTGCCCTTTGGGGAGAAAGTCATTTAAAGTATTGAGTGGCAGTGGCCAGTGAACAATAGTCAAAATGTAAATAAATCTTCCTGAAACTTAGTTCTAATTTTCTTGAGCAAGATACTAACCCATAAAAAATAAACATCGTTTATTGAACCACGTTTGCATCAAGTGAACCTTTGTAAAATGATACCGAGAAAATATGAGCGTCTATGTTCCCAGTACTTTGCTTCCCTAGCAGAAGAGAGAAAGCTATTCGAGATTATGAACTGAAGAAAATAGAGTTAGTGACTCTGGAGAGACAGCCATTCAGATTTCTGCAGTTCCGTGGAGGTGACTGCATTAGGATTAACACCAAAAAATTGTGTCATTTGGCAACTTGGCTTGAGGGATAATTTTATTACACCACCTATCAGTGCTGACTTTGTGCTCTAGCCAGCCTTCTTAAAATCTTCTTTATTTCCAGAAATCACATTTGTGACAGGTCTAACAGGCCATTGAACAGCAAACATTTTCTCATTTAGTTGAAAATATTTCAGCCTTCAGAAACTGAGCAAGGAAGGAAAGGCACGTTTAGACTTTGTATTGATTTGGGGCAATATTTAAAAAATGAACACAACTTGCCTGTTTTACCAATTTCAGCCTAAAATGCTTTTATGTTTCAATTTGCCAACCAAGCTGACAAGACTTCAGATGATGCAGAGATCATTGCCCTTCCGACGTGTGTGTGCGTGTGTGTGTGTGTGCGTGCGTGTGCGTGTGTGTGAAGGGTACAAAGTGGATCAGGAATGGTCTTTGCCTGTGGATTTATAGAAACAGCTCGGAGACGAGCATTGCCAGCAAGCGTGTCCGTCTGCACCTACCACCGACTTGGAATCTTTCAGATTCTGGGTTCTGTATTTGTCAACTTTCCGCTTTTTGAGAACGTTATATTTGATCCCTGCAAACGAAGGTGGGGGGATGTATTTACGTCCCTTTTAACAGCTGAATGCAATCAAGGTGTTTCTTGGGTGTTGTTTTAGTTAAGAGGCGAAAGAGAAGAGAAAAACACACCCAAACAAACCAGCAGACACATTTGGCATCCAGTCTTTAACCCTCGCCCTTCAGCCCCGTCAGTGTGGGAGTGAATCCTGCAGGAGACAGCACCTCCTCCCTGTTCTCCCTGCACCCCATGAAATTCTCTTGGAAAGACATGGAAATTGTGGGGATTTCACTTAAGGGTCAGCTCACACATTTAAGCTGCATATAAGGAGGAAGAAGGCTAAGATCCTTTGAGGAAACAAGTGCCAGAAACTGAAATCCCTGCCTGTCTCTTGTGCAATATCTCCCGAGTGGTTTGGAGTCTTGAGCATTCGAATGGGAGGTGTCTCAACGTTCCAGTCTGGATCTCCTCCAGGAGAGGGTGCTGGGGACCCAGGCTCTCTCTACGGCTTTGCTAGAGGCTTGCTCAGTGGAGACAGACAACGTGGGAGCAGTCTGGGGGGGAAGTCAGGCATTCACAGAGCAAAAGCTGCCATGGGCCACCCCATTCCAGGAATTTGCCATGCAGAAGTGGGCATGAGGCCCAGCCAGGCCCAGGGCTTGGACAGGACCATGCTGCTACTTGCTGATGGCAGCTCTCCTGACTACCCCAGAGCACCACACTTTTTCTTGGAACTCTGATTCTGAACATTCAGTGCTTTAACAAATTCCTCAGGTTTTTTTTTTTTTTTTTGAGACAGGGTCTCACTCTGTCACCCAGGCTGGAATGCAGTGGCACAATCTTGGCTCATTGCAACCTCTGCCTCCCGGGTTCAAGCAATTCTCCTGCCTCAGCCTTCCAAGTAGCTATGATTACAGGCACTCACTACCATGCCTGACTAATTTTTGTATCTTTAGTAGACACAGGGTTTTGCCCTGTTGGTCAGGCTTGTCTCGAACTCCTGACCTTATGATCCACCTGCCTCGGCCTCCCAAAGTGCTGGGATTACAGGTGTGAGCCACTGTGCCTGGCCTCAAATTCCTTAGTTTTTAATTTGTTAGGTGACCATCTCCCATGACTAGAATCTATGTTGTGATTGCTGTATTCCCAGGGCTTTGTGTAATCCATAAGGTGCACTTATAATAAAGCTCGATAAGGTCAAGAGATCGAGACCATCCCGGTCAACATGGTGAAACCCTGTCTCCACTAAAAATACAAAAAATTAGCTGGGCACGGTGGCGTGTGCCTGTAATCCCAGCTACTCAGGAGGCTGAGGCAGGAGAATTGCCTGAACCCAGGAGGCGGAGGTTGCGGTGAGCCGAGATCGCGCCATTGCACTCCAGCCTGGGTAACAAGAGCGAAACTCCGTCTCAAAAAAAATTAAAAAAAAAATAAAGCTCGATAATTATCCAGAGTTTACAATGGGGCAGGTATGGCGTGGGATAACTCAATGTTACCTCCCAAAGAATCAATCAGGTGGGACATGTCATGACTCCCATTTGACAATCAAGGAAACTGAGTCCCTGAGAGGTTGAGTGAAATTTGTAAGGCTGCACAACTGGTGCGGAGAGTTGTGGGGCAGTGGGGATGGGAATCTAGGCTGTCAGATCGAGGACCACACATTCTTCACTGGGCCTCATTGTGCTTTGGTAAATAAATATTGGTTGAGTGAATAAATAAGAAGATGAATTTAAGAAGCAGTGGGGTGTGATGTCTGCAGCGAGAGTTTTGGAGGAGGGCAGATTTGGGTTCACACAGGCCTTTACTCTCATTTACTGATGACCCGTAAATTCCTGAAATGTTCTGAACCTCGACAGTTTCCTCCTACACGAAATGGAACTAACTGTCTTTGTTTTTGGGTTGTGAAGACTTGAGCTTGTGAATGAAGGACTTGGCCCACAGCAAGTGCAGAATAAAGGGCTGCATTATGATTCTCTCTGGGCCAGCTCCCAAAACCCAGACATAACCGGCCACAGGAGCTGCCTGTATCACATCTCTGACTCCTACCAGCTGGGTGACGCTGGAAAGTTTCTCAGCTTGCTGTGTCTTGCTTTTCTCATCTGTAGAGGATGGCTCCTTTTAGTTCCTGCCTGGAAGCCTTGCACGAAAGGGGGCCAGACCCAAAGTCAGTATTGCATGATTGTTAGTTGGAGGTTCCCATTAGGCAATCACATGTTGGGGCGCGTGGCCCACTGGTGGCTCAAAGGAATGCCCGTGCTTGCTCATGCCTCAGTGCTTTTGCACACGCTGTCCCTTCTCCCTGAAGTGCTTTTCCAACAAGTGACTCTCCTTCCTTCAAGATCCCACGTAAGCGCAGTGTATCGCTGAAGGGTAATTATCTGAGTGTTTCAACTCTGCCTCTTGCCCTCTCTGGGTTGCTCTATGGGAGAGCGGATTTGTCACTTAGCACTGGGGTCACCTGGGTTACCCATCTCTCTGACTGTGGAGTGTGAGGGTTAACTCACGTCATCCAGGCCAGCTTGGTAAAACACCCCTGGCCACATTCCCCTAGGGATGCAAGATGTAAGGGTGTGACATTGTGGTAGAAGACAGGAGTGTCGCAAAACGAAGCTTTGTGATGTAAGTTCTCCAAACCCAGGCCCGAGAGCGCCATCCATTCATCCACTCTTTCAGCTGGCCACGGTTCAATCAGCAAGGAGTATGTGTTGAGCACCTGCTGTGTGCCAGGCACTTGAGTGGCGCTAGGTTCAAGGCTGTGAACAGGAGACCAGGGTGCCCCTTACACCTCAACAGCTCATCAGGAGGACAATACAGCACGGGAGACAGCAGGCCTGGGTGTGGCAGGCTTGGTGGGGACCGCAAGTGCCTGGAAGAGGGAGTTTCAGGGAAGGCTCTGAAGATGGAGTGTCTGAGCAGAGGTGCAAAGGCTCAGTCTGGTTTGGGGATGGAGCAGAGGCTTTGCAGGCATGGGGAGTGGAGGGTGCAAGGCCAGGGGGAAGGGGCCGGCAAGGGAAGCATGGGAGTCAGGGCAGGACCCTGCTGGTCACTGGTCTGTCTTCAGTGCCGCTTTCCCCAGGGCCATATAGGCTGGTTCCGGTTATTCCTATTTTGCAGACGGAGACATTGAGATCAGGGTGCTCCAGCAGCCCTGGGAAACGGCCGAGCTTGTTCAGTAATCCCTAGGTGACCCGGCTCTGTGGGCCCGGGCTCCTTTCCCAAGAGACCATCTCCAAGGACGTGGTAGCTCATGCCCTGAGCAAGCTGGCAGGCTGGTGTTACCAAGAAAGTAAATAAATAAATAAATAAATAAAACAAGTAATGGAATAACACAAAAAACCAATTGCATCCTGACCATAGGATGCCTGGGCGGTCTGCTTTCCAGGGCCCCAGAGAGAGGAAAGGTTCTAATTGGATGGCATCGCTGTCAATCATCTCAGATTGGGGGAGAAGGCACGCCTCTGGGGCTGGGAAGCGGTTGCCATGGAGACGGCCTGGGGGTGCTGCGCAGGGCGGAAAGCTCCCTCCTCCTCTCCTGACCGCCGTGCCTGTGGCCTCAGGAGTCAAGGTAAATGCCGCACCTGCGGACCCACAGCCCGTCCAGGAGGAGGATGAAGCCCAAATACGGAAACAGGGTGACTTTCTGTGCCAGAAGGGACGCCCTCTTTGGGCGCACTCGCCCCCATTTCATTGGTCTGATGGGGTCCTGTGACCATTCTCCACTGCAAAGGAGTCTGGGAACTTGCATTTTTTAAAAAAATTTTTATTGCATTTTAGGTTTTGGGGTACATGTGCAGAACATGCAAGATAGTTGCATAGGTACACAGGTGGCAGTGTGTTTTGCTGCCTTCTGCCCCTTCACCCACATTTGGCATTTCTCCCCATGCCATCCCTCCCCCGCTCCCCCCGCTGCTGTCCCTCCCCTATTTCCCCCAATAGACCTCAGTGTGTGGTGCTCCCTTCCTTGTGTCCATGTGTTCTCATTGTTCATCACCCGCCTATGAGTGAGTATATACGGTGTTTCCTTTTCTGTTCTTGTGTCAATTTGCTGAGAATGATGCTCTCCAGATTCATCCATGTCCCTACAAAGGACATGAACTCATCATTTTTGATTGCTGCATAATATTCCATGGTGTATATGTGCCACATTTTCCCAGTCCAGTCTACCATGGATGGGCATTTGGGTTGGCTCCAGGTCTTTGCTATTGTGAACAGTGCTGCAGTGAACATCCGTGTGCATGTGTCCTTATAGAACTTGCATTTTTTGTTGTTGTTGTAGCTAATTTTCAAGCCAAATGAAACGAGAATCACGTCAACGAGGAGAGTTAGGGAGGGGGTGGATGTGCAGGCAACCAGCAGAGGGCCCTGAAATCCGTGCAGATCATATCTGATGGTGGCCCCATGCTCCCTCCATTAAAGAGGCTTTCACAAAAATCCTTCCCACAAGATATTTCTTGTTTAATATTCGGAATATTTCACTCACCGCCTCACTAGAAAAATGATAAATTAATGTGTTTATGACTCAGAAAAATGAGGAATCAGGGTTTGGGGCCAAGAGTCTCCTTGAAATAGGCGGGGTCGTTGATGATTATCTTTCCACAGGGAAGGAAATTGAGACCCAGGAAGGTCGGCTGATTTTCCCAGACTCATACGGGCAAAGGGGCTCAGACCACAGAACCCCTGCCTGGCCCCAGAATCCCAGCCGGGTGGGTGATGCCTTGGCAGCCACAGCCCAAGACAGTGGGAAAATCCACCCCTTTCTCATGCTGAGTATCGTCACCACTTGGCCTTGGATTCCTGGTCTGTAATAGGGGAAAATTCCCCAGATCTCCCTCATAGAGTTGCTGTGAGCATGAGACAAAACAAGCATTGCAATGATGAGTAGTTACTGAGTACAGCGAGTAGTTACTGAGCTTAATGAGTAGTTACTAAGCACTGCTCACTTGCTGGGCTCTTGGCTGGACTTTCTCTGTCTTCTGCAGAGCTGGGCGTCAGCACACCCTGAGCAGCAGGGTGAAATGCCCACAGAGCTTCTGAAGGCAAGTCCTGTCGGGCAGGTAGGAGGTGGGCCCATAACAAATGACTTTGCCTTCCTAACTCTCTGATTACCTCATCTATCCATGAATACACAAAGGCGGTCCCAACACCTCACCAGAACCCATTCCTGGAAGCCCCGTTGTAAAGTGAGGAATAAAACTGATTGGCAGGAATCAGCTTAGAAATAACGACATAGTAAAGTAATGTTCCCGAAAACAGAGTGTGCACTGATGAATGCATAAAGAAGATAAAGAGCCCACTGGGAAGGCAGATCCCAGGGACGCTTATCCTGTGTAATCATGTCAATTGGAGAATAATCTCACCCAGCCTAGGACATGGCTGGCTGAATACACCTGTTATCCGGGGCACCTTATCTGCCATAGAACAGCCCCGAAGCCCACACAAGCTCACTTTCTTGTTTATTGCAATCAGCTTTTTCCTTTCTTTTCTTTACTTTTTTTCTTTTTTGGCCTTAGGTCTACTTTATGATTCAATAAACATTGAATTAACAATCCGTTTCTCTTCTTAGAATGTTGAAGGCCGTTAGGGCATTCCTGGAAAATGTTTTCTTAGCAAACTTCAGGGAACCCTGCTCTTACTTTCCCTTTCTTTGCTAGAAAAATTTCCAAAATTCATCTTCAGACCTCAGCACCATCCAAAGGGTTCAACTCATCTAGCTGCTAATGCAGTTTCTCTCCCACAAAATGAATTTTGAAGTAAAAGCAGGTGACACAGATGCCAAGGAGAAATGCATTGGGCTTCAAGTCACAATAGCTCAACTTAAGATGGCTTAAACAAGTGCAGGCTTGTCCTTATCATGCAGTAAGGATGTTGGAGGAAGGCAGCCTCAGGCATCTGCTCAGCTATTCACCAGTGGCAGAGATGGCACCTTCTTCCTGCTTGTAGGAGTCTCCTGTGGCTGCTGCAACAATTGCCCATCACCTTGGTGGCTTAAAACACACACACCTTTATCATCATAGGGCTCTAGAGTATAGAAGGTCAGTGCTGGTCTCACTGGGCTAAAATCAAGGCATGGGAAGGGCTGATTCCTTCTGAAGGCTCCAGTGAAGACCCCTGGATAGTGAGGTCTGAAGATGAATTTTTGGTGTCTCTGGAACCTTTTCTGGCAAAGAAAGGGGCACTAAGATCAGGGGGCCCCTGAGTGCATTTCCTGGGAAAATGTTTCCATGAATATCACACTCTGAGTTCTTGCCTACTCCAGCTTCCAGAGGCTGCTGCATTCTTTGGCTCATGGCCTGTTCCTTGATCTTCAAAGGCAGCAGCATCCCATGTATCCCTCCACCGTCTGCATCCATTTCTTTTATGACTTCCTCTTCCACCTTCCTTTTCCACTTTTAAGGAGCCTGCGCTTACACTGAACTCACTCAGATAATCCAGGACCATCTCTTCACTTTAAGGTCAGCTGATTAGCAACCCTACTTCCATCTGCAAGTCCAGTACCCTGGTTCTGGCGTTTGGGATGTGGACATCTCTTGGGGGGGGGGCCAGTAGGCTGTCTGCTACATTGCTATTGTCTCTTCTGTTATGGCCTCCAGATGGCTGCTACATCTGCAGACATCACCTCTGTATTCATGAAGGGAAGAGAGGAGAAAGTTACTAGGACTTACCCCACAGACCTCCTTGGTCTGTGCCTTTTGATTAAGAAAACAAAAGTTTTCCCAGAAGTGTTCCAACAGCCTCTGTTTGTATCTCATGGGTCAGAACAGGTCACATGGCCATATCTAGCTGCAAGAGATACACAAGGTATAACATAGGCAGGAGGCAGCAAGGGAGGGCTTGTATGCCAGTGACTCAAGGAGGCACCTCCATGGAATCTTGCAGCCTCCTCCCAGATCCTTAATTTCAACAAATCCTTGAGGACAGGCCACCAGTTATAGGAAGTGGTGATTTCCAAAGTGTTTCTTTATAGCTTTCTAGTGGAATTTAGTTTATAGGTGCTCTGGGAGTTCTAAAACAGAACTTTAGTATCTCCCCCTGGAATTGTGTGGGAGGGCATGGGCTTTGGATTGGGCTGACCTGGGTTCTAGCACCTTCTTGACTTGAGAGCTAGAGAGAATGTGTACCTAAGCTAAGCTTGGCTCCCCGTAGCTCAAAAATACTTCATAACTGGTGTACATCAGTTTCCTCATGGGGTAAATGGTGCTGGTAAGGGCGCAAGACTTGCAAGCCTGCTGTAGGTGAGATGGGATCATGCAGAAGAGTTCTGAGCACCTCAGTGTCCTCAGCAGCCAGCCATTAATCAAGCCCACATCACCGCATGAAGTGTGGAAGAATACAGAGAGGTAGTTTCCAACTGCAGCACCTTTTTGCAGGTGTGGAAACCGAGGTACAGAGAGAAGCGGCCATTCTTCCACGGTTCCGCAACCAGTATGTGTTAGGTTGTGGAGCTAAAGTCAGAGTGGAGCTAAAGTCAGGGTGAGGAGTGGAGCTAATGTCAACCTGAGGAGTGATTTCAGGGATGAGCAGAATCAGCGACCAGCGTCCCGGGGCAGCGTGGATCCCCCTTCCCTGGCCCTGAGTCCTCTCCCCAGCGTGGTCCTGTCCCAAGGCGGGTGAAGGGCGAAGGGGCCTGCGCAGCTCCCCTGCTGGCGGGCGGGGGCTTCCCTGCCAACGTGTTTGTTTTCGGCATCTCTCTCTTGTCCTTCAAGCTTGCCGCCAGCAGTGTGCTCCCCCGGGGGACGCCGGGCGGTGAGAACCTGGGAACTGCCTCTTATCTCTGCAGAGCAGGATGTGTCCTGTGCTGCGCGTCCCCGATGAGCTTTCCAAGCGCTGTGATGAGCTTGCAGATTTCTGCGGGCGATGGCTCCGGCCGCCCCCCGCCAGCCTTGGGGGGGCTGTGTTTTGTTTCCCAGGCCCCTCGGCACCGCACCAGGGATCCTGGCACCTCCCGCTCCCGGGTCCCTGGCCTTTCAGCTGCCCTGAGTCCATGATCGCCCCTGCAGGTCCAGCCCAGCCGACGGCCAGTGAGAAATGGCACGGGGTGAACTGCTGTTTCCGCCCATTCTTTGTGCAGGGGCAGTGGGTGGTTCCCAGCTGGGGAGGGGCGGTGGGGGCCGCAGTGCCCCGCGTGGCCCTCGGAGGCGCTGTGCAGGCCCGGGTTCTGCCTTCATCCCATCCCATCCATACCAACTTCTGAAAGGTGCTCCGACCTAGCCGTGAGTGGGTGAGTGGATCGAAACAGGTAATTAACCTAATTATACGATGGAGTGAGTGTGGGCAGGGTGTCTCAATCTTACATCCAGTGATATTTCTTTGAAATGCAGATTCTCAGGTAGAATTTGAACCAGGGTAGGACCCACAGTCGTTAATTCACACCAGGCCCCAGGTAATTTGTCTGATCTGGCAGATTTGGGAAAAGACTGGCCTGGCAGTTTGGGCCAGCCTCTGGCCACGGGCTAAGTTCCAGCTTCACTGCAGTCCCCTGGTCCCTGCGTCTCTTGGAGCTTCTCAAACCGCAGTCTCCTCTTCTGTTGACTGGGTCTGATGTTATCTTCCTTATGTGATTGTTGGGGGAAATCCCAGAGTGCTCTGCAAACAGCCAAGCATCCATGGCGTTCAGGAAAGGGTTAATGCTTCTTGTCCAGATGATATTCAAAGAGAGAAAGCTCCTGGCAAGGTTTCTGATAATCACAAAAACCAGGCAGAGCAAACCAAGCTGATAGGGTTGGACTCAAAAGTAGAGACCTTGAATGTTTTGAGCGCCCTTGTGGGCTCGTTTTAGACACAAACACAATTTCCACTGGAAAATTTTAAACATTGACAGCAATAGAAGGGACTCAGATGCTTTCCTGTCCTCTGTATCCAAGAGCCATTAATTGAGATCCCTGAGTAAACTGGGATTCTGAGAGCTGAAGATGTTGGGGCCAGAAGTGGTGGGTGGGGGGTTGAGTCTTCCCGGGGTACAGCAAGTTGATGAAAGAACCAGCACCACAGGCCAGGCACGGTGGGATTACAGGCACCTGTAATCCCAGCACTTTGAGAGGCCGAGGCAGGTGGATCACAAGGTCAGGAGTTTGAGACTATCCTGGCCAACATGGTGAAACCCCGTCTCTACTAAAAATACAAAATCAGTCGGGCGTGGTGGTGGACACGTGTAATCCCAGGTACTCAGAGGCTGAGGCAGGAGAATCACTTTAACCCAGGAGGCAAAGGTTGCAGTGAGCTGCGAATATGCCATTGCACTCCAGCCTGGGCACTCTCTTGTAAGACTCTGTCTCAAACGCAAAAAAGAGAACCAGCACGATCGAACATGCGTCCCACAAGGAGACATACAGCAGTGAGGAAGGACCCTGTGAAGCTATTGGAGACACTGGGTCAGATGGGATGAACGGGCCTCTCCTGGCAGTGTCTGCTGAGATAGTGTCAGTCTGGATCACAGAGACAATGCCTGCAAGAGTCACAAACAGTGACCATCCCACTGGCTGTCATGCAGGAGACCCTAGGTCCATACCAGGCTGTGAGCCAAGCACATGGTCTGCCTTCAGTCGTTGCAGCTCTTACTCCATCAGTCCTTAGGGGGACTCAGGGGGATGAGGCATAGAAAGTGCTCTGGTTGAGAGCTAGCTAACGCTGGTGTTGGTTGGTAGAGTTACCTCTTTTTTTTACACATAGAAAAACTGGAGCAGGCATGGTGGAATTCCTCACTAGCAGAAGACCCCCTGGCAGACCTGTGAGAGATCTGAACCAGTACAGACACAGCAGCAGTACAGGGCTTTGGAGGAGGGACCTGAGTGGCAGCCTCAGTCCACTGCAGACATCAGTGAGCTCTTGGATAAGGCAGGGAACCAGTCCACCCACTCATGTGCCAGTTTAGCTCCCTACTCTGCTTTCCTCAGAGTCTCCGGGTCCTTGTCTTCAATGAACTTTCTACTTGGTCATAGGCAGCCTCCGAATATTCTCTCCTCCCAGGGTTTCTGTTAATCCCAAGCAGGAAGCTGCATGCGCAGAGCTGGTTTATGCCAATTGGCTCATGTTTTGCCAGGCAAGGGTGCAATGAAATGGGAAGTGTGGTGGCTACACAAGTGGCCTCATATTATATTTCTGAGAGGCGTTTTTCTGTGACAGGAACACACATATACATGTGTGTTCACCAACACACAATTCTGCACACATTTAAACATGTTACATGGCATGCATGTACATACACACTGTACACATTCATTCACATGCACAGAACATGCACACACACACGCACGCACACACGGAAGGAGACTGACTTCGGAAACCCAAGTCAAGCCCATTCTCCATGCCCTACCCCAAGCTCCTTCCTCCCCTCCACTTGAGACGGGCTGCTTCTGAGCATCGGGTCATTTTGTTCCTGTTGAATACAGGCTTGCTGAATGGCCCTGATGCTCAGCTTCCTCGTCTGTGAAGTGGACTCAGTAACAGCGCTTACCTCATAGGGCCACATGGAGCCTGCGCAGAGAAAAGGGTTAGGAGAAGGCCGGTGCATTTCAAGGCTCCTGCTGCCTGATCACCTCAAGTCACATCACTGTCACCTGCCTCATCGCCCCGAAGCCACATCACCATCCCCTTTCCATGAGGACTTTCTCTTCCAGAAGGCCCCTGTGGGCTTCCAAACGTTTTGAATGTCACCGGCCTGTGATTCTGTCTGGTTTTGTTGGAGCAATAAGTTAGGCAAGTCATTTTATTTGCGTGCCTTCTTCAGGGTAACAGATGTGGCCTCATGTTAAGTTAAGGACCAGTAGGGCTCAGGATCTCTGAGGGAGGTCTGCAGATACAGGCTTATCGAGGGATAGCAGTAGAGTGACTCATTTATTCAAACATAGATAGTGCCTGTCCCAGCCTGGGCAATGGGGACATGGAGATGAATATGCTCAGCTCCTTAGGAGCTCACATTCTGGGGAGAATGAGAAAGGAAGGAAACAGACAACTGATTGTGCATCCATGTATCCCCCATGTGGGCCAAGTGCCTGCCCAGGACTCGGGGAAATGAGCCCCCAAAGCTCTGGACCTCAAAGGGTGGGGACATCGGGACTCATGAAGTTGGCACAGATGTAGCTGGAGTGGGACAGAAGTGATGACGTGTTTAGTTATGAGCAGGAACCCTCTAGGTGGTCAAGGGACAGACACATTTCCGTAACGAGACTGGTCTGCCACTGACCCACCAATGAATGTATGCTGGGTGGGCAAGAGGGTCCCAAGACCAGGCTGGCTTTTGTGAGTATCTCAATACAGGTAGCTTCTGAGACCTGGAATTTCCCTGGAAAGCCCTAGTTCATGCTTAGATAAATTGGTCACTTGCTGATGATATCACCAGGCCTTGTTCTTCAGTATTTCCTATCAAAGAATTTTTAACAAAGGAGACTCCGCTTCCCAGGAGTGTGAGCTATAGACCAAAACCTCCCCAAGTGCCGGTGTTTTGGCAATTTTTTAAGTGTTAAAAGTCTGGACCCGTTTTGCTTTGTGTTCCTTACTATAATTCAGATTTATTGTTGAAAGCCATTGATTCCCCTTCTCTCACACTCTTATTTTTGTAAAAATGGTAATATTGGGCCATCATGTTGATCTTGGGTCTTGATGTGGTTTGGCTGTGTCCCCACCCAAATCTCATCTTGAATCATGGATATGTTGTGTGAGGGACCTAGTGGGAGATAATTGAATCATGGGAGTGGTTCCCAGTACTGTTCTTGTGGCAGTGAGTAAGTCTCATAAGACCTGAGGGCTTCATAAGGGGAAACCCCTTGTGCTTGACTTTCTGATTCTCCCTTGTCTGCCACCATGTAAGATGTGCCTTTCACCTTTTGCCATGATTGTGAGGCCTCCCCAGCTGCATGGAACTGTGCGTCCAATAAACCTCTTTTTCTTTATAAATTACCCAGTCTTGGGTATGTCTTTATCTTCTTGGGGCCTCTTGTTTGAAAACAGGTGATAACATGAACTGCAATCTCCTCTTCCTCAGCATCAGTCATTTGCGCCTGTAAGAATGGGATACAATCTTAAGGGCAGGTTTTCAATGACAACATGAGATGAGACAGACCCTGAAACCCAGGGTCCCTGTGCCGATCAGGAGAAGGGAATACTAACCCTTTAGAAAGAGTCAAATGTAATGCTGGAGTTGGAGTCAAGACATTTGTCAGTTTCTCTCCAGGGTCTGGCCTCCCCATCACTCTCTGGTCTAGGAGCTGCTGTTATTAGAATCCTGTTGGCAAAGAGCGGGGACAAGAGCCTTCCCTGGAAACTTCTGACCCCAGACAAGAGCTCAGTGTTTGTCCCTGCTTGGTTTCCCTGTGCTCCAGCCCAGGGCAGAGAAAACTGATGGGCTTCTCTTTTGTACATGCCCATTTCTCGGGTTTGTAAGAGCGTGAAGTGTATTAGTGCCTGAACTCTTCTTGAAATACTTGGACCTTTCCAAGCCCTTACACAAACCTCTAAACTTGGTTTAATAGACATAACAGGTCTACTGTGTATTAATAAAGTTTCCATCAATTTTTTTTTAAAATCCAATGGAATCATGGTGGTACACATTCACAGTCTCTGCTTTCTTACTTAGTTTCAAATCCCATTCCCACCACTGGCTAGCTGTGTGACGTTGGGTAAGTTAGTTAACCTCTCTGCATCAGTGTTCTGTAAATGGGGGATAAAACAGCACTGATGTTATTGTGGGGATCAGTGAGTGAGCATGTGTGAAGTGCTGGACGTGGTTCCCGGTACATGTGACTTCCATAACTACTGGAGGGGTTTGCCCCCGTCTCTGGAAAGAGCAATGCGATTTTCAGAACAGACACTGGAACGTGATCCTTTGCAGTGCGAGTCTGTTATCTCTTATACTGAAAGCCTCACTGTGCAGTAACTCCAGGTCAAGTAAATTCAAAGGGGGTGAATTGACAGTCACACATGGGATTTTGGCAGCAGGGTGATCCCCATGTGGGGGCCCCCTTGTTAGTGCTGATGGAGAAACAGTTCCTTCCAGGAGAGCCGCCCCAGGGCAGGCAGGCCCCTAACAAAGGCCTACAGGGACATGATTGGGTCTGAGCCTCTAGCGTGCTGTTTCCAGAAAATGCACGCTTGGAGCTTGCAAGAGCTGTCTGGCCCCCCAAGTGCACTCTTGGGTCTCAGGGCCTATGGGCCTGTGATTTCCCAAGGCAGGCCCCAGGGGGCCTATGTGCAGGGGCCCCTCTGTTTGGGGTGGGATGCATGCCATTTGTCAGTGGCATGGGGTGACTCGCTGGGCACTCCTTGCAGCGAGCTTGCAGAGTTCAAGGCTGGACGCACCTCAGCTCTCATTATCAGATCTAATTGTGAGCTCGGATTTCACAAATCAGGGCCTGTGCAGGTGGAGGACAAGCGGCAGAGGTCATGCCTAAAAGCTTATTAAGCCGCCAGTGTGAAAGGTAAGGCCATCTGGATGCCATTTGACAACTTAAGTGGTAATTACACCATTTGGTGCAGGAATTAGTGAGAGCTGGGGCTTGAACTGTGGCAGGGACAACTTTTTTTCTGGAGGGGGGTGGCTTGGGGCAGTCCTGATCCCAGCAGCTCAGGGTCCTCACTGCTGTTTGTGGCTTGCAGGTTCTCTGCCAGCTCCTGGGATGGGCAGGCTTGATAACCAGGAACACCTGCCTTCTCAGCCCTCCTGTCCTGGGAAAGGGAGGTGGGCAGTGGGGGCAGCTTCCAGCAACATTCCACCCCAGCAATATGGAAGTGTTTAAGCAGGGTCTGCACCAGGCAGAGTAGCTGAGATCTGAACCTTTAAATTACAGCCATTCCCGGGCTGAGGAAAAGTAAATAAACAGTTCACAGCTGCAGCCAGCTCAACACAGAAACGGGCTATCTCTTCTGATTGCAGGGCAAGCAATTAAGTGAGAAATGTGAGCCCTGCAGTCAGGGTGAGGTGATAAAGGTCTGGGGCAGTGAGTCCACCCAACACCAGAGACCCTCCGATTAACCCTCTCAGAGCCAGGAGGGGAGAGGGACGAAAAGGGGTGGAGGTGAGGCCTAGATTAGGAACGCAGGCTTTGCAATGCTCAAAAGCCAGCTAACTATAAACGGCCTCACCTCGCTGTGCTCGGCTGAGGGAATACGCTGGTGAGAATCTGCGTTCTCAGCAGTACACCCGCGGGTGCACCTCAAAGCAGGTGCTGCTGTGTTTACTCATTATGGGCTCAGTTTTGTTCCCGATAAATTCGTATGTGGAGGCACTAGCCACAGGCCCTCAGAATGTCACCGTGTTTGGTGACAGGGCCTTTAACAAGGTACCTAAGTTAAAATGAGGCCACTTAAGTGTGCCTGATCCAATGACCGGTGTCCCTGCGAGAACAGGATAGTAGGACACAGACACATACAAATGGCCATGTGAGGATACAGGGAGAAGACGGTCACCAAGCCAGGGAGGGAGGCCTCAGGAGGACCCAGCCCTGCCGGCACCTGATCTTGGACGTGCAGCCTTGAGAACGACAAGAAAACGCATTGTGTGGTTTGAACGACCCACTATGTACAACGTGGTAATGGCAGCCTGGGAAAACCAATTCACCCAACTTTGCCTGCGTGAAGAGAGCCATGAGCGCTTTAGAGTAAGAGCTGACAACGCTGTGGCTCACGGGCTGTGCCAGGCCCCAGCGAGGTGTGCGTGTGACACACAGCTTCTCACACCAAAGCAATAGCATTGCCATTTCACAGATGTGGAAACTGAGGCCTGGGGAAGTCAAGTAGTCCAGGGTCAGGTAGCTGGGATGGGTAGACACAGCAGGTGTTCTCCAACCTGGCTTCACAGTGCGGTGGCCTGGGAAGGCTCTGACTCCCGGGCTCCAGCCCACACCAAGGGCATCACATGCTGGGCAGCAGTTTCCAGGGCAGCCCAGGTGATTCTCAGGTATAGCCAGGTGCATAGCTCCTGCTTTGTACCGCATTCTTCTTGCTGGCCTTAACAAAAAAGTACGTAGCAGGAGCTTCCGTCCCATGTGGCAGCTCCCGTCTCTCCATCATCTTTCCCCTGGTGAGGTGCGTTCACGGTGGCCCTCACACTCATGATCGGGCAGCTTGTGTTTCTGACACCGTCAGCATGGGCTCTGGAGCCCACATGACTAGGTTTGAATCCAGTCTTTGCTACTCATTTGCTCTGTGACCTTGGGCAAGTGGCTTGGTCTCTCTGCCTCAGTTTCCTCCTCTGTAAAAGTGATAATGAGAGTACCTACCTTCTAAGGTTGTTACTCACCAAGTTAGTCTTTGTAAAGTGCTTGGAACAAAGCCTAGCATGTGGAAAGTGCTGGAAAAATGTTTGTTATAAACAAAATAGCTGCCTCCTGTATGTACTATGGATGATGAGAGACTGGGGAGAGGGCAGCAGGAGATGGGAGACAGAAGCCAAGCCTGAGTCCACCCTGTGTTCCATGGGGACCCACAGCATCTGGCACAGGGGAAGCCTCGGGAAACTCTAGTGTTGGGGAACAGGCACTGTTTGTGCAAGGGTTTCAGCAGCATCTCTCCTGCCACACACCCCCTGTCCCTGTGAGGGAGATGGAGAAAGCAGCTGCTTCTGTTCCTGCAGAGGTTGTAGAGGGAGGCGCATCAAATCCACAGTGACATCAACGTGGGCTTCTCCCCCAGGAAGGAGGCTTAACACCGAGCAGCAGGAGGTGCCCTGCCTATGGGTGCTGGTGGCAGGAGGTGGATAAGTCTGTTCTTTGGTACACTGTAAATTCTTCTCCTCCTCCTGCACTCATGAATGCATATCCCTTTTGTCATAACAGTGTAGTTTTGGGTGGGAGCTTTTTGGTTAAAAAAAAAAAGGATGATGTAGGCCAGGTGCGGTGGCTCATGCCAGTAATCCCAGCACTTTGGGAGGCTAAGGTGGGCAGATCGCCTGAGGTCAGGAGTTCAAGACCAGCCTGGCCAACATGGCAAAACCTCATCTCTACTAAAAAGGAAAAAAAAATTACAAAACTTAGCTGGGCGTGATGGTGGCGCCTGTAATCCCCAGCTATTCGGGAGGCTGAGGCAGGAGAATCATTTGAACCCGGAAGGCGGAGGGTGCAGTGAGCTGAGGTCGCACCACTGTACTCCATCCTGGGCATCAGAGCGAGACTCTGTTTAAAAAAAAGAAAAAAGATAATGTAGAAGTTGACTGAGTTACTTCAGGCAGATCTTTCTCTGGGTCATGTTTTAGCCTTTCCTTGACATCCTTTGCAAGCTGCCCCAAGCCCCAGGCCCCCCATCCTCACCTCTCAGAGCACACTCCTGCCTGTGTTCTGGCTTTTGGTTCAGGAGTGAACAGCTGTGTGGCTATGGGGCTTCAGGAGTCATTCCAGGGGATCGGCCACCACAGTCATATTCCACAGGCTCTGACCCTGGAGGTGCATGGAATCATGGATCTCTGGTCTTGTGGGGCCTCGGGAACCTTCTGCAGAAAGTACTTCTTCCAGGGTCGGGGGTGGGGTGGGGCAGGAGCACATGGCTTCCTTACCTAAGCCACAGTTCAGGTCCAGCTGGGAGGGGCTCCCAGAAGAGGCCTGGGGACAAGAACAGGAGGGGCCCTGGAACCTCAGCAGGTCTGTGAGCTCCTTCAGCAGGTCTGTGGCCCATGGACAGGGCCCAGGTTTCCCCATTCTCTGGCCAGAAAGTGCAGAAAGGGAACTGCCAGAACCCCAAGTGTGCCAGCTCCAGAGCTGTGTTCAGTCCCAGCCTGTCCCTCAGATGACTCAGTTCTCCCCATCTCCTCTTCTGTGAAATGGGGATAAGAACAAAACCTGATTTAGAAAGGGGGCTGGGAGGATTAAGCAAATTAAAAGAGGGGACGGGGCCTGACACTTAGTCAAGCATCTGCAGTGTCAGCCCCTGTTACGATCTTCATTTGCTTTCTTTCTTTTTTTTTTTGAGATGAAGTCGAGCTCTATTGCCCAGGTTGGAGTGCAGTGGTGCAATCCCGGCTCACTGAAACCTCCACCTTGTGGGTTCAAGCGATTCTCCTGCCTCAGCCTCCTGAGTGGCTGGGATTACAGGTGTTTGCCACCACACTCAACTAATTTTTTTTTTTTTTGGTATCTTTAGTAGAGATGGGGTTTCACCAGGTTGGTCAGGCTGGTCTTGAACTCCTGACCTTGTGATCTGCTCACCTCAGCCTCCCAAACTGCTGAGGGTTACCTCTGTAACAGAATCTGTCTCTGTTGCTCAGGCTGGAGTGTAGTGGCGCCATCTCGACTCACTGCAACCTCTGCCTTCTGAGTTCAAGTGATTCTCCTGCCTCAACTTCCTGAGTAGCTGGGATTACAGGCACATGCCACCACGCCCACATAATTTTTTGTATTTTTAGTAAGATGGGGTTCCGCCATGTTGCCCACACTGGTCTCACACTCCTGGGCAAAAGAAATCCACTTAGCTTGGCCTCCCAAAGTTCTGGGATTACAAGTATGAGCCACTGCACCCAGCCTAAGATCTTCATTTACTTTCTTATGATGGCTCTGAGTCATGTCCACGTGCAGGGGACCTGGAGACTCAGTGGGATGATTCATTTATTCAGCTCTTCAGCCAGTGGGGATGAGCCCTGGAGTAGGTGCTGGCTTCTAACAGGAAATGAGCTGACAGTCCACCTTGGGACACATAACATCTTTTGAGGGAGACGGCCATGAGTCAAATGATCACAGGAAGGGATTATAAAAAAATATGAAGTGGGCAGGTGCAGTAGTTGAGTGGCTGAGCTGGGGTCTGAGGGCGGTGCAGGAGTTCGCTAGGGGAAAGGAGAGGAACAGTGTCCTGGCAGAGGGAACAGCCTCTGTGAAGAGCTTGTCCTATTCAGAGGAACAGAAGGAAGCCCTGTGTAGCTGGCATGTGGAGACAGAGGCCAACACAGCTGTGTTCCAACCTCGCTTCCCTCCCGTCCACAGTAAGAGAATGTCTAACGCAGCAAGCCACAGAACACAGAACACTTTTCCCAGCCTTTTTGATGGCAGATGTGGATGTGACAGGCTGCGTGTGTCTTGAAGAGGGGAAGCCTTCTGGCAATGGTTGGGTGAAGACACGGGACCAAATCACCATCGTGTGCGTGGACACAACCATTAGCAAGAGAGGAGAACCCTGGTGATTTTAGAGAGCACAGCCGAGACCCGTATGTGAGAGAAACAAATGCCACAAGCATTTTGTTGGAGCGGCTGTTCCTGTGGTTTCTGTGGGTGCAGCTGAATCCCGGCTGTAAGGCAGCGCGCTCTTGGATGCGGGGGCTGGAGGTGGTGGGCAGGAAGTCTCCCCTGCACCCGCTCTCAGTGTGAGTCAGGGAATTACCCCTGGCTATCCCGGCTCCGGCCCTCCTCCCCAGTGCCACACAGCAGGCTCTGAAGTTGCTTTATCACTTAGTTCAGCCCAGCCTGGCTTCCGTTGTGTTGGGCTGATCATCTCGTCTCACAAAATCTTCTAGGTCACAATACGAAATGTGATGTTTCTCTGACAAGCCATGGGAAGCCCAGGCAAGGTCTGAGGACGAACCAGTCACAGGGCCTGTCTGTGACAGCGCCAGGGCTCAGAGCCATGTTCATGGCCCTGGTCTTTTCACAGAGTTCACGTCGATATGAGAAGTGGTAGGGTACAGAGAGGCTTGTGGTTTGGAGGAGCTCCTGGTTTGGAGGAGCTCCTGGTTTGGAGAAGCTCCTGGTTTGGAGATGTTCTTGATTTGGAGAAGCTCCAGGTTTGGAGAAGCTCGTTGTTTGCGGAAGCTCGTGGTTTGGAGAAGCTCTTGATTTGGAGAAGCTCCGGGTTTGGAGAAGCTCCGGGTTTGGAGAAGCTCGTGGTTTGGAGAAGCTCGTGGTTTAGAGAAGCTCCGGCTTTGGAGAAGCTTGTGGTTTGGAGAAGCTCCTGATTTGGAGAAGCTCTGGCTTTGGCGAAGCTTGTGGTTTGGAGAAGCTCCGGGTTTGGAGAAGCTCCAGGTTTGGAGAAGCTCGTGGTTTAGAGAAGCTCCGGCTTTGGAGAAGCTTGTGGTTTGGAGAAGCTCCTGATTTGGAGAAGCTCCGGGTTTGGAGAAGCTCGTGGTTTGGAGAAGCTTGTGGGCAGGCTATGGATGCTCCACTCACACCTTACCCATCTTAGGGGTCACCCTACCTGCTGCTGCCTGTGGGGCTTGGCCTCCAGGGAGCCCCAGGTGTGATCCCTCCAGCCCTGGAGCCGGCTCAGCCTGCCAGGTCCCAGCGGGAGATGGGAGCCTTCTGGAGAAAGGTTTCTTGCAGGGAGGTATCCTGGGTGCATGGTCTCCCTTCTGTCTTTGGCCTCTGCCCATCCGGGAGGGAGGTGGCAAGTACAAAGCCAGCTTGCTGCGGCCGGAGCAGGAGGCTGATGTGCCCCAGGCAGAGCAGAGAGATGGGAAGACCCGGAGTCCTGAGGTGTTGCTGAGCCCTTGTCGCTGCCCCTAACATGGCCTGTCCTGGGGCATCCGGATAGGGGGGTCGTTGCATCTCCTTTGGGCCTAAACCAATTTTAGCCGAGATTCCTGCTGCTTCCCCACGCAGCATCTTCACCAAGGCTGCTGCGGGCATTTCTCCTCTGCACGTGTCCTGGATGGGACGCCTATTAGGTGTTTTCTCCGGGCCTTCGCGTCTCTGGATGCCCCCTCCTGGGTTCCCTCAGCCTTTGTTTCCCTTCGCCTCCTTCCCAAGACCTGCTTTCGCAGGGCTGCTTGGCTGTTTTGAAGCCACCCGTGCAGGCTCGGTAGACTTTGGAGGGGCTCACCCCATCGTTGTGCTCACACTGGCTAGGGAGGAGCAGGCCCCGGCCTGTGGTCCTGAGAGCTCCTGCTACTGTTTTTCTGAGACGGAGTGTTGCTCTGTTGCCCAGCCTGTAGTACAGCGGTGTGACCTCGTCTCCCTGCAACCTCTGCCTCCTGTGTTATTTTTTTTCTGGTTTCCAAAGTTTATTAAAAATCAAAGAATAGAAAAACTTTACAAAAAATATGTCAATTTTAGCTTCCATTTTGTTGTTCACACACACACAAAATCGAAACATCTTTGTCAAACCTGTAGCACGTGACCACAGTGGGATCCAGGCCTCTGAGTAGCTGGAATTCTAGGCACACACCACCACACCTGGCTAATTCTATTTTTTTTTTTCCTGGTCTTGAACTCCTGACCTCAAGTGATCCACTTGCCTCAGACTCCCAAAGTGCTGGGATTACAGGCATGAGCCACTGTACCAGGTCCCTCCCTCCTCCTTTATTCATGTGAGAGCTCTCTCTTCTGACATCAGAGGCTCCAGGATGCCTGTGTCATTGGGGAATGGCGCAGAGCCATGGGGCCTGACCCTCCTTGGCCATGTCTTCAGGAAGGGTAAGCAGAATTAGGAGGGTCCTCGGGAACCCACCTGGTGCTCACAGCGCCATGGGCCATCACAGCACCCCTCCCACTGTAGCCTCCTGCCCCTCCAGTGCTCTACACTGGGGCCTCACCTGGAATTTCTCTTCTGGAATAATGACCTGGGCCTTCTCCTTCCCCCACTAGGTCTTGCCCAGAAAGCCTGGCTGCCCCAGTTCTTCCCTGAGGCCTCTCCAGATCCTCCTTCCAACTTGTGGGAAAGCAGGATGTTGGGGAAGAACCCGGGCTGCGGTTAGAGAGGCTGCCTGGATCCATGGGACTGCTGCTTGGCAGGTGTGTGATCTTAGGGAATTATACCCTACCATGTGTCCTGGCTTCTATGCTTATACAGCAGGCCTCCACACTGTTTTCTGCATCTTGGGGTTGCTCAAGGATTCCATGAGAGACTGTCTAGAAGCAGAGCATGCAGGAGGAGTTAGTGGTAAGCCAGACAGGACCTATGGGTTGAGGGTGGGACCGGCTGCATCACTGGGCATGGGAGCAGCGCAGAACATCATGAAGAATCTCACCATGTTGGCAACAGCAGGGGGTTGGACCGAGGGTGGCGTCCTGTGCACACCTGTGAAACCAGCCCTGCGCGTGGGGAAGAGAGCCCCGGTGGCCCCCTTTAATATTTATGTCCTGGCCCAGGTGAGACTGGAAAGCCGCAGGACTCCTCAAACACCGAGGGGTTAACGGCCACTGATAATCATCACTCCCAGGAGCCTTTGCCCTTTAATCCAATATCCCCAGGAGGGCAATATCCAGAGACATCATTCCCTCAAGGTGGAGGGTGGGGGTGGTGGCTCTGAATGCCTTAGTGTGGGAAAGAAGCATATGGGTTTCACAGGCCTCCCTAGACTCCAGACCAAGGACTCGCCTGAGGGTGACAGCCCCCTGCAGCTGGAAACAGCTGATTTCCAAGTTCTGGGTTCCAAAGTGGGAAGCCCCGCCCACCGTGGTGATGTCACGTGCCTGGGAGGGGGGCCTCAGGACCTCATTGCTCTGGTGGTTTTTATAGGATTGGGTGCCAGGCCATAAAGCTGTCAGGGAAGATGCTGCCCCTTGGCCTCCTTCATGCCAATCCTGGTTGTCCCACGCTGCCAAGGCCTGGGACTTGCTGACCTTAGGCCCCTGCAGTGACTGCTTCCACATCCATGGGCAGCCTGTGGTGTAGGTGCGGCCCTGTGCACGCTGCTGACTGCAGCTCGCCATTCGGTGCCAATGATGCTTCCAGGTTAAGTCTCATTAGGATAATAAAAGGGATGAAAAAACAGTATTTGAGCTGTATTTTTTCCTGGGGTTTCATGACAGATTGAGGGCCCATAGCCTCAGCACACTGGTCAGTCCCAGCTCCTGTGACCCTGAGGTGGGGTGAGCACACGGACACCCCGCAGGCTTCCTGCGCAGACCTGGCCTGGCCCCTCAGTCCCTGGCCCCATCTCACTGGCTCTGCTCCCAGCAGTGCCTGTGGGAATGTGGCTTTGTGGAGCCCAGGCTGACGCCCCTGTCCTGGGAGCCTGTTCAGCCTCCTATGTCCTGGATAGCCTTATTCAAATGTGTTGGCTGCGCAGGTCCTGCTGGCTGAGCTGCAGGGGGCAGAATTGGCCAGGCCCTTCCTCTTGCACCCAGGACAGGAGAGGGCCTGAGATGAGTGTGTGTGTGCGTACCCGGCATCTCATTGGTTTGTCTAGAAGAGTAGCTTCTTTGCTATCCAAGGGATGCTGCTCTAGAAAGCCAGGCTGGGTTCCTCCTCCATGGAGGAATTCCTGATAATAGGAATACTGATAAAATGGTCATTGTGCCCATATTGCTATCTATACACTGTCCAAATTTAGAAAGCAAATTCATCCAAATAGCAGGGACCACATGCATCTGTAATAAACGTAACAGTACACCCTCTCTGAGTGCTTGTTGTGTGCCACACATGGTGCATGGAGCATCTGAGCAAAGGTTCCCAGCAGCTGCAAGGAATAACAGTAACAAAACACATCACGCATGCTCTGTGCCTGCTGACGCCAACCATAGTCTAAATCTTTGTGATGCTTGAGGTGCTGTTGGTGCCCCCGCCCTTACACTCAAGGAACTCAGCTTGGCCACGGTCACACAGCTGGTGCATGTCCAGAGCTAGAACCTCATGCGGTCAGCCTTGCTCTGGGGTCTGCTATCCTCTACCATGCCCATAACATGCCATGGGTCTTATTATCAGGCTGGTGCTCTGATGGGAGAGTGGCAGCTTCTCCAAGGGCTTCTGGGTCAACTGATGAGTAATAAAACCCCTGAGTCCAGCCTCTAGATTGAAGCAAAAACAAGCCTAAATTAACAAAAAAAGGCTCTGTGGCGCAATGGATAGCGCATTGGACTTTTAAATTAACAAAAAGAAAATCCTCCAGGAAGCCCCTGAGATGGCAGTTATGGGTCTGCATCCGACCACCTACACAACCATCTGTTCTGTCCATTTCAACGCATTTTCGTGGACCTCCTGTCCTGTGCCAGCACTGCCCTTGTTTCAGTGGGACATCGGGGCTCCCAGCTACTACTCTTTGCCATGCAATTTGGAATTTCTTTGAGCTCGGCCTGGGTTTCATTCCTCCTCATGTTGCCCCAGATCATCAACCCAGCATCTGACCTGCAGATCCCCCCGGAATGCAAACGCAATATTGACTCAAACCAAACATAAGCAGCAAATCCATGGAGTAGGGGCAGCAAGGACCAGACCAGCCCCAGCTCCCCAAAGGCACCTGAGTATGCCCTCAGTCTCCAAAGGAAGCTGAGCCCAGGGCGTGTGCGTTTGGTTAGTCCCAGAGAAGCTTCCCATTCCAGGGTCCTCTTTATATAAAAATTCCTAGAGTGATCTGTAACTCAGGATTTTCTCAAGGAAAATAATTGAGGATAGCTGAGTGCACACTCTGAAAAACACAAACCCATGACTCATAGTTGTGGGTTCTGATACCAACTTTCTGCTTCCCCTGCTGAGTATCTGGACATCGGCTTTAATAGCACCGGGAGTGGAAGTTCAGGCGCCATTATCCTTGCTGTGTGCTCTCAGCTTCACTGTGAAGTCTTGTTTCAAAATCCTGAAGCCTAAGCTACTTCTGTTCTCGGGAGTTGGAGAAGGGTTTTAAACCCTTCTTGGTGGAAATAGCCACTCCTGCTTGAAGTTCAAGCTATAAATGGGCCCACCCATGGCACAGGACCTTCCCTTTGTGACACTGCTCAGTATCTCCCTAGAAATACAACCTACTGAGCCTCATCTGATTTCTGATTATTCCCTTATAATGCTCCTGGGTTGGCGAAATCCGTGGGCCACCCTCATTTGACCTGATTGTCCTCACCGACATTGTAGGCTCAGAGAAAAACAAGACATTTCATAAAAGTGACAAGAATTCTTGATTTTGGAATCACGGAGGAGTTCATATGGGAAAATTCATCTGTAAAGTTCCTTGTTCTGTTGAGAAATGTTAAGTTTATGTATGTTGATGAATGCTGAGTGTATGACAATATATTATTCACTAGGAAGAACAATGGTGAGGAAAACCTAGCCGCGCCCCCTCCCCTTGCTCGAGTAGGAAACGACTTGGGGCATTCCAACGTAGCAGGACAATGTGTAAATACTGTACACTGGTTAAAACGCTTCTTTGAGATGGCTGACCCTGCCCCCGTGGCTCCCTCGTGGAGAATACTTTGTAGGTTGTTTGTGATCAGTGGTAAGCAGGCACCAGCTGCCTACTTGGCGTGTTTTGTGTTATGAGAAAATACAAAGCACCTGTTTGTTAATAATGATCACCTGTTCAGAGAGAATAAATGCATGGCTCAGAGTTCTCAAAGTATTCCAAAGTAGCGGGACAATGTGTGAATATCACACACCGGTTACAGCACTTCTTTGAGTTATCTGACTCTACCCCCGTGGCTCCCTCGTGGAGAATACTTTACCCCCGTGGCTCCCTCGTGGAGAATACCTTTTACCCCCGTGGCTCCCTCGTGGAGAATACCTTTTAGCTTGTTTGTAATCAGTGGTAAGTGGACAACACCTTCCTAGTTGGTATATTTTGTTATAAGAAGATACAGAGCACCTGTTTATTAATAATAATCACCTGTTCAGAGAATAAGTTTGTGGATCAGACTGCTCAGGGCTTTCAGCCTGGAATGCTCTCAGCCCAGGGGCTTTCAGTTTGGAAGGCTGTTGGGACCCCGAATAGACCCCCTTTGCTGTTCTATCTGGGTATCTGCCTTTCATTGCCTTCAGCGCCGCCTGGGTGGGGGTCTCTCCAGCTGAGCTGGTACTCAGTATTGTTCTCGTACTAATTTGGCCACTCTGGGTTAAAACATATGTCCCCTGTCCTTTGTGGATAGAGAGGTAGCTCAGGAGGGGCTATCAGGAGGTCTAGGCTGAAGCTCCTCCTCCACCTATGGGTGGGGTGTGACCACACGCAGGTTCTCACCAAGCCTTGTTTCACACCATGCCCTGGCGTTCCCAGTCCACGCTACAGAGCCCTGCACCAGGATCTGGTATCACCATTTCCACATCCCGATGAGGTGTGCCTCTCTCTAAATATAAAACCAAGAGGAATATCATACTTTCTCAGTGCCTGGAAACACATTTCACTTCCCTCCCGTCTGTGTGTTTCTCTAATCAGAATGGGTTTTGTCACTGATGAGCACCTATGCTGTCGTCCCTTTGCCCCTTAAAAACTCAGCCCATTGATGGCAAATCACAATTGATATTGCCTTAGGAAAGAAGAAATAGGGTAATCATGAGGAAGGCTGCTCGTTGATGGCCCTCTGTGTCACTTGGTTTTACGTCTGTTTTCTCCGTCTTCATCAGCAACCTGTGAGGAAGACTCAGTGAAGCAGGTGCTGGTGTTTCCATTTTACAGGTGAAGAAGCAAAGAATCGGAGAGAAGGAGTCACGTCTCCCAACTCACACAGCGGGTAAGTGTTCCATTTTGATCTTGAACTTAGATCTAACTGTAGTCTGAACTGAACTCTTCATAAAACGTAGCTACACATGATCAGACATTTCCGTGGGTACTCTACTAACAAGTCTTATTTGCTATAATCGTGTGTGAGGCTGCCATAAAGTCTCGTTGACTGGGAGGCTCGGACAGCAGAAATGCCTTTCCTTCCAGCACTGCCTAGAGGCTGGAAGTTTGAGGTCGAGATGCCACCGGGGTTGGTTCCTGCAATGCCTCTCTCCTCGGCTTGCAGACGGCCGTCTTCTCCATGCGTCCTCACAGGGTCTCTCCATGTCTGTGTCCTCCTAATCTTCTCCTCTTAGGAGGATACCCTGGTTCTATTGAATTGGGGACCACCCTGATGAATTATTTTACTTAATCACGTCTTTAAAGGCCCTGTCTCTAAAGACAGTTGGACAAAATGTGCCTCAAGTTCTCAAGTCCCTAAGAGGAACTGGGGGTTGGGGTGCAACACAGGAGCCTTGAAGGACACAGTTTAGCCCTGGTCGCTCTTTCTTCTTCCTCACTGCGGTGGTCACTTCTGTCCTATTTTATGGATCTCTCATCCTGTTTTAGCAAGATGGAGTTTTCCATATTGGAAGTAATCAGTTATTGGTAATAAAACAATTTCTGTCCTGAACAAACAGAACCTTTTAATTTGCTTGTGTGGAGTTGGTGTTCTTACATGTCTCAAGAGCTGGCTAAGTAACCACATTGATGTTCTTTCCCTGCTCTGTGTTAGGCTGGAGGGGTCCGAAAATGGACACAGCGTGTTTCCCTTGTGGTGACTGTTCTAATACGTATTTCTTCCCTGCACATGCAAGAACACGTGTGCACATGCACGAACACACACACACACCAGCATCTCCCAAAATGTGTCCTAGGAAGCACATCCTATGAGAGGAATTAATATATGTTTCATAGAGGGAAAAGGGTTTTTTTTAATTAAACATAGTTGAGAATATTACGCTCAAACAAGTGGATGAGAATATCCTGCCACAGGATCTCTCGGAATCTTTAATTGATGACGTGATTCGTGAATCTCTAAGGTCTGAGAGCAGAGCAGGGGTCGGCAAACTCTATCTCTAAAGGGCCAGCTAGTAAAGCTTTGCACTTTGTGGGTCATGTGGACTGTCACAGTGACACACTCAGCTGTTGTGGCAGGAAACCGCCATGGACAGTCTGTAAGGAAATGGGCATGGCTGCGTCCAGTCACACTTTATGAAAAGATGTGGAGGGTCCGATATGGCCCTGGGACATGGGTGGCGAGCCCTGTGTTAGAGTACCTTGTGCTTTCCAAGCGTATTGGACCGTGGAGTTCTTTCCCAAGGGTTGCTGCTGTCCCACAGGACACTTTACCCAGCCAGGGTCTGTAATCACAGCACCGGGGCATCTTCCCACTGTCCCGTGTCCATTGTCCTGTTCCTCCAATGCCATGGCATGAGGGGACGCTCTTTGAGTTGGCGCATCTGAGGACTTGGGTAGATCATCCAGACTCCTATTCTGCATTTCTACTAAATGATCCAAATACACTGGGCTGGGAAAACTGCCCAGATCGGGCCGGCATATGCGATTTTTTCAGTACTTCTTGGGATCAGCAAACTTGAGGCACATTTTTTAATAGTACTTAGTGACTCTAGAGACCATGCATTATCATTATGGAAAGCCTGATTTTTCCCTCTTCCAAATTAGTCCTTTTTTTTTTTTTTTAATATATGGAGTCTCACTCTTGTTGCCAAGGCTGGAGTGCAGTGGCACAATCTCGGCTCTCTGCAACCTCTGCCTCCCAGGTTCAAGCAATTCTCTCAGCCTCCTGAGTAGCTGGAATTACAGGTGTGTACCAGCATACCCAGCTAATTTTCGTATTTTTAATAGAGACAGCTTGTCACTGTGTTGGCCAGGCTGGTCTCAAAGTCATTAGCTCAGGTGATCCGCCTGCCTCGGCCTCCCAAAATGCTGGGATTACAGGTGTGAGCCTCCACTCCAGGCCTCAAATTAGTCATTTTTGTGCTGTCCCTCTGGCGTATGTGTGTGTGTGTGTGTGTGTGTGTGTGTGTGTGTGTATTTGAGGAGGGCAAAAGGTGAAAAAGGGTTAAAGTGGGAAGGAATTGTGAGTCAGGCCTCGCATTTGTCAGCTACTGTCACTTACATTTTAAAAGTGTTTAGTCTTTGTCTTTAAGCTGATGGCTTTAAATTCATTTTGGACAGAGTTTTGAGAAAGGGGGAACTGTTTTATTAAGGCAGACGTGGATATAGTCTTTCAAGGTGCTAAATTTATGCTGACTTGGTCCAAAACACAACCACATCTGGTTATGTCTGGTGTCGACCACTCCAAAAATGTTCTAAATTCCAGACAACCTCTTGGGCTTAGAAATAAAAGTCATTAATCCTGCATTTGAATTTAATATTTGAAATTTTATCCTAATCTTTTTTTTCTTCCACATGAATTAACTTTTGAAAAGTTGGAAAGAAATGTGAAATGTTATTTCTTTATTATTATTTTTTAAAGGGTACATTCTTAACCAAAGGGTACACAGTTAAACTAGGTTTGACCTTTTGAGTTTAGCAGATTTTCCACCTGGTCGGAGCAGGAAATGGGTTTCTCGGGAGGAAGGCAGCTTCTTCCCCCACTTCTGGAAGGGTACTGTGTACATTCTGAGGCTGGTGTGCTTCTCGGCCAGGCCATGATGTGAGTTCCTTCTTGACGGTGCGTAGATAGGTGGTGAGGTTATGCATCTGGGTGGATGATCCGATTCAGAGAGCGTTCCAGGCAGCCCCCAGTTCAGTCACATCAGAAGTATTTAAGCTCTACTCTCCCCACCAAAAAATGCACATCATTCTGCAGAAATCTCACACGTGGGTGGATGGGGCCAGCCTGAGTTTCATCCACTCAGGGGCCAACTTCTTTCTGGCATGAGGGGTGCAAGCTTGGGGCTCAGACACAGCCACCTGTGGATTTCAGTTGATTTCAAAGAGAGACTCTGGGAAAGGAAAGGAGGGGTCTGGTGGTCTGCGGGTTGGGGGACAGGAGTGGGGAAGTCCATGTGGAATGGAGGGGGATTTCCCCTTGGAGCAACGGGGGATTTCGAATGTCACAGCTCTTAGAGTCAGGGATTTGGGGAACATGACTTCTGAACAGACGGAGGTGGGGGCTTTCTCTATAAGAGTCATTGCCGCCTGCTCATAATGGCGTCTGCTGCTTCTGACAGCCTGGGTTTGAATCTTGGCTGTGTTTTATTGAGTGAGAGACTGCAGAGAAGCCACTTAACCTCTCTGAGCTTTGGTCTCCTCTTGTGTAAAATGGGAATAAAGTAGCACCTTCCCCTCCCCCCACAGGCTGCTGTGGGGCTCACACAGATGACACATTTACTGCTGGCCTCAGGGCTGGCACCCACTGACAGGATTAAAAAGTCACTCCCTTATGTAACTCGAGATTATTTTTACTCTTGAATTTATCGTGTTCACCAAGGCAAAGAAGAGGGCCCACCCCATCCCTTTTACCACCCCCTGCCTGCCTTTTTGTGACTTGTTTTTCCTTTCAAGGGTGGTCTCTGTTCACTCGGCTCTGATGTCACTGCCTGAAAATGTCGGGTCCTGGCTTGGGGGACGGAAGGGGCATGCAGCCCGATCTCTCCCTGGCCAGTCTTGTGCTCCCCCGGGGGCCGCCCTGGCATGGGCTCAGGAGTTCCAGGGCTCTTTCCCAGAGGGATTTACGATTCCATTGGCCAGGGCTGGATTGCTCACTCCAGAAATAAAGCAAAGCCGTGGAAAGCTGAGGCCATAGCCCTCACTTTTTTTCTTACCTTACTTGATTCATGAAGCGACAGAAGAGTCAGGTGCAGGGAAAGTGTCCGGACCAAGCTGGGCTCAAACTGCTGTGGAGCTGGGGCCTGTCCCTCGACCTCGCTGGGCCTCAGTTTCCTCACCTGGGAGAGAGGGATTCGCACCAGCAGACATGAAAGGGGTCCTCTGCATCACCGATTCTATTTTAGGCAGGTAAAGCAAGTGTTTCCAAAGGGTGGGACTGAACAGGTCTTAGGTGACACTGATTATTTTGAACTTTGTCTTAAATAATTCTGCAGGACTGGAAGTGAAGTAGGGCAGGTAAGATGCTTGCCTTGGGTGCAAACTTTAAGGACATCAAAAACCCCCACTGGGTGTGGGGTGGGGAAGTCAGGAAGGGGAGGGACCAAGGAAGCCTGCACAAAGGGTGTGTACTGGGAGGTGACTGGGGCTCATCTTTCTGGGGGTCTTTGGGGTTATACTGAAACACCTCAGTGCTGTGCTCTGGAGGGCGTGAAAGTTGGGCCACTTGCTTCTGGGGAAGGCAAAGGAAGCTGCCTTTGGGGGCATTAGCTCCTGATTCACACCTGTCCCAGCAGAGCCTCAGCAGAGCCTGGTGAGCAAGGGCGGAGGGCCTAGGCCACCTGGGGAAGCACCATGGTGTCTGCTTAGGGGCAGTGGGTGGCCAGTGCAGCTGGAGTAGGGTGAGTGGTAGAGGGTGAGAGGGGAGTGATGGGGTCCTGAGCCTTCATCTCTTGGTGCTTCCTCTTAGTGGCTGAACTGGAGTCCCCAGAGGTGCTGAGCAGGGGTGTGTGATGCTGATGGATGTTTTTTTTTTCCCTGAGGGCCACAGGCAGTGATCAGGATGGAGGGGAGGGGTGTGGAAGGGCCACTGCATGGATACAGAGGCCAGTATGGGGCCCCGCCTCCCTGCTGGCCGCAGATGAACTCCCAGCCCCATGATCAACCTTGTTTTGCAGCTGTCAGCTGGGTCCTCTGCAGAGGTGGCCTTCTCTGCCTGCGGCTTGACAGGAGAGAAATGAAACATCTGTGGACAGAGATGCTGGGGAGGCTGGTAGTGCCAGGGTTCTTAGCTGGGGTTCTGGAGGACAAACTGCAATGAGGGCAGAGCTGCCATTTGGCGTCTAGACCTTCTCCTTTCGATTCTGTTCTCTGCGGGCCCCTCAATCCCAGCCGGGGCATTGGGTTTTTCTCTGATGTCTTCTCTCTGCTGAAGGATGTGGAAACCTACCCTTCCCTAGGGAAGTTCTGCTTTAGGGAGTGGACTTGGGCTCTTGGTTTTCTGTGGGATTCTCTACTTGCCACTTAAAGGGTGACCACGACCGGATGTGATGTTCCTTCTGGATGGCGTCTCCCACCACAGGCCCACTGTACACTCTCAGAGCCGGGAGGCGGGGCTTCTCCAGACCCCAGGAACCCACACGGCTCCTTTCCTGTTTAAGCTATCCAAATTCCAAGGACCGCCTTTTCTGGGTGCTTCGTGATGCCTCCATCTTCCTTGAGCTCTGGTTTATCTTAGAATCTCTACCACTTAAGAGTGCTTCAGGGTGGCTGGTCTCAAATAGGAGCCTTTAGTTATAACTGTAGTGAGCTTCTTTTATGAGGGGCTTCATTTTTTAGGTTCCCTTCCTTGGGTGAGCCCGGTCTTTATTCCACAGTGATCTGTGTGGCTCTGGGAAGACTTTCCCTGCTCCCGGGGCCATGGACAGCGTGTGTCCCAGGTCTGGATGCTCAGAGTTTCTGCCTCCATGGTAACAGGTCCCCAGGCAGATGTGGGACCATCGAGGCCCACCCGTCCTCCCCAGCCTTGCCCTAAGGCCACAAGGGAAAGCTGTGCTCCCTTTTCTGGGACCCCCAACTTTTATGGTCCGTGAAGACCTGTGCTTCCAAGGTTCATTTTGATTTGAGAACAAAATCAAGACAGCTGGAGTAGAGAGATGGAGAAAGAGGCAGATTCTGTGTGGTTTCCATTAGATTCCTGGACCCAAGGGTGCCTAAGGGCAGACCCATACCCATAGATTTTCCAGTTGTGGAGCCAACCATGGCCTTTCTGGCAGAGTTGGTTTGGGATGGGGTTCTGGCACTTGCAGCTAGGAGTCCCAGTGAATTCGCCCGAGAAAACAAGAACAAGGGATTATTCTGGGAAAGGCTACTGGGAACTGGCGGATTCAAAGGAAGAGCTAACCCTTCTGCCTCCCTGGAGGAGGCCTGACCAGCATCAGGCCTCATGAACTTGAGTTCAGGGACTGCAGAGGTAGGGCCATCCCTGTGCTGGCTCCACAGATTCCCACGCCCGTGCTGACCTCCGGGAAGAAGTGATCTGATGGTTCCAGCATGGATCCCAAGCCCAACCTGCAGCTGGGAGCTGGGGTCAGCACTTCAGGGCCCTCCTGCAATGGAGGAGCCATCACTGCCCCATCGGGAAGAGGGTGTCGGGGTGAGGGATGCAAGAAGATGTCCATCCCATGGCTGGGGAACAGCAGATGACACAGGTGAGCCCTTTTCTGTCTGGTTGGCTGAGGTTACCTGCAAGGGCTTTTGCTCAACAGCTTGGCAGACAGGGTCTTTGTGTGTGTGTGTAACATTGAGTGTGGATTCCCCACAGGGCCCTCTCCTGGGTGTGGGCATGTCCTTCCGCCTTGGGCTTATCCCACCGGCCACAGGAGACCATAGTGCTGCCTCGTCTCAGAGCTCCTGGGATGATGGAGTGAGTCCAGGTCTCGGCAGGTGTGCTGCAGATGATATTTAAGTCCATTTATGACAAGGACCAATTTCCATCTAGCCGATGGTCATGCTACTTGTAAACGTCTCTACTCACCAAGCAGCTGACGGGCTGTACTGGAGAAGGTGAGCTTGCTGCATGAAACTGTCCTGCTAAGTCATGGAATCGCATCTTGAACACGGGCACCTCAATTTTAACGTCCAGACTCCCTTTTGAGGAGCATGAACGCCTCAGTCTCTGATGTCTGAGCTATTACTACTGCTTCCACATTTCTAGCACTTTAAATGTCTAAACGGTGTGTGCTCTCTCTGGAATAAGCTACATCCTGAATATAAAAAAAGGTCCCCATGCTTAGGTCTGAGGCCATTTATAGCAATTCCTGTTTCCACTGTGGAGCTCAGTTTTGCTGATATGGAGGGAAAATTTCAAGCCCTCTGGTGTATAAATTTAGTTAACATTTTATTGCTTGTGACTTTTTTATCACATGACTTTTGTTTCTCATTAGGTTAGTGAGTGAGATTTACTCACAAGCCAAGTGAAATCTACTAGTGCCGGGGCGTTTTCCTGCAGAACTAATTCTCCTGTGAACCCACAGCTGTTAGGAGCTCAGGCTGAGTAACACAAGTGTGTCCCTCACAGCCTGGAAAGGCTGAACCGGCACACACTCACTTTGCAGTTAGCACCAAAGCTGGTATAATTGTCGTAGATTTGTTTCCTGAAAATCAGTATTAGATGCTTCGAGGATCAAAACCAAAAATGCCTTAAGTACAACTTTGCCGTTCAAAATGAGATTTTGAGATTAATTTAGGGCTTTTATTTCCTTTTTGGTTATTGAAAAGTTCTGTGTACAGGGCTTAAGAAGAGTTAATTTGCCTCAATCAAATATTAGCATATTGTTTAGGCCTGTACAGGTTTGTTTTCACACACCTGAGTATCTGTTGGGAATGCTGTTGTTACTGTGTATTTCCCGAATTTGTGTTTTTCCTGCTTACTGAAAAGAGTTCTGGTTTTTTTTTTTCTTTCTGGATTCTTTCCTTTTTGCTCTGTTCTGATGTTAACGGCCATTGATGCTTGATGTTTTTCCATTCATTGGAAGCTGCAGGATTGTGATATTCTTTTTTTTTTTTTGAGACAGAGTTTCACTCTTGTTACCCAGGCTGGAGTGCAATGGCGCGATCTCGGCTCACCACAACCTCCACCTCCTGGGTTCAGGCAATTCTCCTGCCTCAGCCTCCTGAGTAGCTGGGACTACAGGCACGCGCCACCATGCCCAGCTAATTTTTTGTATTGTTAGTAGGGACAGGATTTCACCATGTTGACCAGGATGGTCTCGATCTCTTGACCTCGCGATCCACCCACCTCAGCCTCCCAAAGTGCTGGGATTACAGGCTTGAGCCACCGCACCTGGCCAGGATTGTGATATTCTAATTCTCCCCTTGAGTTTTCATTTTATTAGTGGAAGTAAGTTTACACAGAGATGCACTCCTTCTGTAATCAGCCAGGCAGAGTCTGCTACACACCCAGGGTAGATGGCGGAGTCTGCTGCTCAACCTGGGCCATAGACCCGGGCCGCGTGTGACTGCACTGAATACCGCAGGCAGCTGTAACGCAGTGGAAACGGTGCATTCAAACAGCTTTAAACATAGAAAGGGCACAGGAAAAATATAATCCCAAAGATCAAAATGACGAGCCTTTAAAGGGCACTTGTGCACGAGTGGAGCCCAGCGGACTGGAAGTTGCTCTGGGGGGTGAGTGAGTGAGCGGTGAGTGAGTGTGAAGACCTAGGATATTTCTGCACACTATTAGCACATTTTGCTTGTAGTAAATTTGTATCCTAAACTCAATAATTTTTTATTCTCCTCCCCCTTTTTTAAAACATGTGATTTTCCTCCACTTTTAGGAAATTGCCTCTGGTGGTGGTTCTAAGTCAGGGAGCCCCTTTCTTTGCTTCTCTGTTTCTTCTCTTACAGTGTTAACCCTTTGGTAGCTGGTGTGCTATTTCCTGGTTCCTTCCTCTTCCCTCCTGTTGCCTGGTCCCTCTCTTCCTTTGTTTCTGCCATCCCTCTTGTCTCAGTGTTGAATGTGCTTTCGGCAGGGGCCCTGCCCTGGAAGAAAGCCTAGGCCATTCAGTTTGGAGAACCTCTGGAGGTCAGCCTGCCCCAGCCTGGATTTCTTGACATCACTTGCTATTAGTTAGAAAGTCATCTCCGCTTCTGCCACTGTTCTGTGGTTTGTCATGCTTGCCTCTGAGCACCTGTGGTCTACTTTGGGGTTCCCTGGTCTCCAGCCTGCCAAGGCCCTGAACAACCCTAGCTGTGCCCTGCACAGATGCTGGTGACACACAGGCACTTGTATTTGATACCAGCTGCCACCTGCCTGTATTTGGAGTTTGAGGACAGCTTCTTGTCTCATTTGCTGTAGAGGGTGTCTAAGGGTTTAGTTTTGCCTCTCATTGTTCTGTTTTTATATGGAGATTTGGGAAGATTCAAATCTGTGCTGCTGCGTCCCCATCCCCTGAAATGAAACTTGACAGGTGCAATGAAACGCCTCAGGAGACAGCCAACTTACCATCACCAGGAGTGTCCCAATTTTGGTTAAGTGCAGAAAGGAACACTGGAAAAAACCCACAGACTTTGGAGCCAGCTAGACCTGGGATGCAGCCCTCCCCTCTCCACCGTCACTTCTGTCACTTTGGATCTGATGCATTTCCCTTGTCTGGATCTTGGTGCCGTCATCTCTAAAATGGGGGAAACGGCACCAACCACATGGGGCAAGTGGGATGGGGACATGTGAGGCTTTCCGGGCATTGGCCTGGGGCTTGGTGTGTGTGGGAGAGAAGTCTCTTCCCAGTGACCCTGGGGACTGGGGAAGAGGATCAGGATGTAGTCATCAGTGTAATTTCTTATGGGGTCTTGTGGGCCAGACTGATGACACAAGCATCCCAGACCACAGTGAGAGTTGACGTTCCTGGTTCCAGTGTTTGTCACATCTTCCTGCTTTATACCACGAAAGTCATCTTTGTCCAGGTGTGAGTGTTTGTCTTAGATTGTACGAAAGGGAAATGAAAACAGTTCAGCACTTGATCATTACATGGCACATCCCTCACTGTGGGAGTATCACGGTGCCCTCAGGTACAGCTGATGTGCAGAGGACTTTTGGCTCTCAGTTAAATGTCTCCTGACTGCTATACACGTCTTTATTTTTTCACCATTGCCTTTAGCATTTATGCACACACACACACACACACACAATATATATATATATACATATATATATATACACACACATATACATATATATATAAAACAATATAATATATAACTATAACTATATAAAACACCTACATGCATACTCATTAATGAATCTAGTATGTGGGATTTTCCTTTTCTCTATTCCTTTTCTAATCTGATCATTCTAATGTGTCTGGACAAAAATAAGCAAGTTTGTTAGAATTGTGTTTAAACAAAAAGTAAATACAGAATGAGTGTTGGAGGCACCAGGAAAGCTCATGTGTTTTGCTCTGTGTGTTGTGTGTTTGGGCACTCAAAGACCTTCCATGCCGCCTTCTTAAATGAGTTCTGGATCACGCGGACACCTGGTGAGTGGGCAGTGAATAAATCCGATATCTGGACAGTACACGTGGACAATGAAACAGGACTCAGTGCAGAGATGAAAACAGCATTTGAGAATCACAACAATTAGAGAATGGTTTACAGCCAAAGAAAAGAACTCCTTTTCCCAGGGGAGCTCTGAGGCTGTCAGTATATGACACAGGTTCTCAATTCCGTTGGCTGCATGGTTTATTCGAGACAGAGTCTCTGTTGCCCAGGCTGGAGGGCAGTGGCTCAATCTCAGCTCACTGCAACTTCTGCCACCCTGGTTCAAGCAATTCTTCCTCCCCAGCCTCCTGAGTAGCTGGAACTACTGGCTTGTGCCACCACACCTGGTAAATTTTTGTATTTTTAGTAGAGATGAGGTTTCGCCATGTTGGCGAGGCTGGTCTTGAACTCCTAGCCTCAAGTAACCTGCTTGCCTCAGCCTCCCAGAGTGCTGGGATTACAGGTGTGAGCCATCATGCCTGCCTGGCTGCAGTTTTGATTTCCTGGTTGGGTGATCCACTTGGCCTATATTTGCTGGACAACTGGTTAGCATCCCTCTTCACTTGTGCTTGTTTGGCTGAGTGTCAAGGAAAGGAGTGTGGGGCGGGGCAGGAGAGGCAAGTGCAAAGGCATCTTCCCGCAGTCGCCACCCTGCAACCATGTTTGGGAAAGAAGCTGCCAGCAAGGGGAAGGAATGAGCTCCCCTGCTCCTCTCCTGGGCTGTTAGGATGTATACAAACACTTTTTTCTTGTTTTTTTAGAGTTTTTCTCTTGTTGCCCAGGCCAGAGTGTATCGGTGCGATCTTGGCTCACCGCAACCTCTGCCTCCCGGGTTCAAGCGATTCTCCTGCCTCAGCCTCCCGAGGAGCTGGGATTACAGGCATGTGCCACCATGCCTGGCTAATTTGTATATTTTTAGTAGAGATGGTGTTTCACCATGTTTGTCAGGCTGGTCTTGAACTCCTGACCTCGTGATCCACCCACCTCGGCCTCCCAAAGTGCTGGGATTACAAGGCTGAGCCACCGCACTGGCCCACAGACGCTTCTTGTACCATCTCTAGATCTTCATTCTGGTGTGTCGGGCAGGTGAACATGTGATAAACTCAGGGACCTCTGTCTCTAGCATGGTGGAGTCAACATGAGTGTAAACCAACAGGCAATCCTGGAGCCCTCCCAAGCCTCAGTTTTCACTTCTGTAAAATGGAAATAAGGCACATCTGCTAACATTATTGTTGGGTGAAACGTCCATAAGTTTTAACGAAATGCCTAGCATAGAGTTAGATCCATAAATACTGTTTTTGGTCATTGTTGAGACAGAAAGGTAGCCGCCTTCCAGCATTATTATGTGTTCAATTGTTTTATTATTTTTCTCTCCTACCAAGCTGTCAGTTCCACAGGGCCCGCAGAAATTGTGTCTGTTTTGTATGAAGATGTGACAGCTGCTTTCCCACCTGGGGTAGACAGAATAACAGTCCCCTAGAGTCTATATCCTAATCCCTGGAACCTGAGTGTGCTACTTTACATGACAAAAAAGACTGCAAGGTCTGATTGAGTGAAAGAGCTTGACACGGGATTACCTAGGATTGTTCAGGAGGCCCGTCTATAAATAATCCAGGCAAAGTTCAGCCTCTGGTGGAGGAAGACGGGTGAGGGAATAGTGAGAGCTTTATCTCAGTCTAGGAGTTACGCAAGGCAGCCCCAAGAGATTCAGGTTCAAGGTGGGACTCAGAGGGTGGTGGAGTTGGCCCAGGCGAGGAGGCTCAGAAGAGAGCTCCAGGCAGGAGTAGGGTCCAGAAGCCAGCTGCATTCTCACAGCAGATGAGGTGGTCTAGGTTTTGCCAAGGCAGAATCCACCCGATGGGTGGTCTGGGTACCCCTGTCACACAAATGAGAAAGCAGCAGCTCAGAAAGATCTGGAACCTTTATACATGAGAAGCAGGAGAGGGCATTGTGCTGGACTGAGTAGATATCTTACTCTTCCTTTCAGGAGCATCTGTGTGTGAGATTATTTCCTGTTTTCCTGGGCATCCCTGAGGTGAGGCTGGTGACTCACAGCTTCTTATTAGGTTGGTTCAAAAGTCAGCGTGGTTAATGACAAAAATCACAATGACTTTTGCACCACCTGAAAGACTGATGAAAAAATCTTGCTCACGGGCAAAGACAGAACCCTCTCCAAAGCCCGATTCCAGCTTCGTGCACCTAGAGCTTTGGGAAAAAAGCTCTGGGGGTTTGCATTAGCCACACATGTGTTTTTCTAGGGAGCAGGATCCAAAAACACTGGGGTCTGGCCTCTGCGTGCCATCACCTCTGGATCCACGGAATCTGGCAGAGGACAAGCTGGACGTGCCTATGATAAAGGGATGGGGGCCTGGCTTCACAAGCTGGCATGAGCCGGGCAGATACTCGTCTCTTGCAGCTGCGACTCTGAGCTCTGTCACTGGCCCCAGAAGAGGAAATACTCCTTCAGTTGCTCCAGCCATGCAAGAAATGTGTCCGTCTGTGTTTTCCTTGCAGTTACCGAAACCGTCCGGCTCATGTTTAACATCGGTTCCAGCTTGACTTTTGTGAAAATGTTGAAACCTAATTTTTTCGTTGAGCGATTTTCAGTTTGAGGCCAGCATCGAATTAGAAGCCTCCCCACTGGCAGGGGCTGGCAGTTGGGCGGGCAAGAGCCTCACACATGCTTGAGATATTCAATACACTTTGTTCTGCTAGGTACAAGAAACCCAGTCAGAAAATCCTGATTTATGGTGGTGCTCAGGCTTCCTGTTACTCTAAACCATGAACGTTTGGAGCCGCACCCTGCGTTTCTGGCCACTGCAGCTGCCCCCACCACCTTCCCTCCTATCGCCAGCCTCACCTCTTATATAACCATGTCAGGAGTGGAATAATTGACTTTCCAGGCCTTTCACTTGTCCCAAACTTCAGTCTGCCTCTTTTTTTCCCCCCTCTATTGAGGTGAAATTCACATAACCTAGAATTAACCATTTCAAAGTGAACAACTCAGTGTCATTTAGTAAGTTCACAGTGTGGTACCACCATGTCTGTCTATTCCGCAAACATTCTCCTCCTAAAGGGAAATTCTGTTCCCATTAGGCAGCCACTCCCCACCCCTCTTCCCTCCGCTGCTGGCAACTATTAGTCTCTTTTGTCTCCCTATAGAATCTGTTTATACTGAACATTTCATAAAGCAGAATCGTAACATGCAGCCTTTCGTGACTGGCATCTTTAGCATATTTTCAGGGTTCATGTTGTAGCATGAATCAGTAGTTGATTCTTTTTCATGGCTGTATGATATTCCACTGCATAGATAGACTACAGTTTGCTTATTCAAGCATCCATTGGTGGACATTTGGGCTCTTTCTACCTTTTTGGTTATTATGTACAATGCCACTGTGAATATTCACCTCCACATTTTTGCTTGAGTCCCTGTTTTTATTTCTCTCATGTATTTACAGGAATTGCTGAGTTGTGTGCTAAATCTGTTTACCTTTTTGAGGTTGGGGAGACTTCCCTGGAGGAGGTGCTGTCCACGTGTGGACCCTAAGGAGCAATAGGGACTCACCTGTGCCTGTGGTTGGATAGTGAAGTAGAGCCAAGGTGACTAAAACCACTTCCTGGAGGCCTGCCATTGAGCTGCAGCCCTGACCTTCAGCCTGAGGCTATGCCCCTGCAGTGCTGAGGGCCTAAGGGGTCTGGGCTGTGGGCTGGGCCCTCCTTAGGCAACCCTCAGGTGGAGGAAAAGGTGTCAGTAGGCCTCAGGAAAGAGGCCTTTGTGCCTGGTGGGGCCTGGGTGAGGCACCCATCCCCCACCACTATGCTCATCCAAACAGGCTAGGGTTCCGATCCAGCTGTGTCGTCGTCCCTGTGCAGTCCCACGTTGGAGCACACTTTGGAGTCGGCTGCATGGAGTTCCAATTCTGATTCTGTAATTTCCTCAGCTGTGTGGCTCCGAACCAGTCTCTACCGCTCTGACCCTCAGTTTCGTTGTCTAGATAATAAACAGAATTGTGTCAATAGGGAGAGCTGACAAATGCTGTCTGTCCTGAGCACTCACTGTTTCGTGGAGAAGAACTCATTTAATTCCCACAGCTGTGTCTCTGAGACAGGTGCTATTGTCCCCATCTCACAGATGAGGAAACTGAGGTACAGAGAGGTTGACAGTCGCCTGGGGTCACATCCTTAGTAAATGGCAGAGCTGGGCTTTGAGACAGGTGGTGAGAACACAGCCCTTCACTCATCATTGTACAGCCCTATGATTGCTGTTATGTGGTACCATACTGTCAAATGAGGTTTCTACTCAAACAGAAGGGGATAAGGAAGACTATGTTTCCGTCCCTCTGTGCACGGTCAGTTCTGTCCCTCACACATTCTGGCCACTTCCCTCCCTGTTGGTTAAGGTCGCCACCCCATCATTGGGGTGGCTGACATCTGTAGATATGTCAGCGTATGTCTCTAGAAGAGGACTGCATTTTTCGGTGCCTTTCTGCCCCTCTGTATTCCTTGCACACCCGAAACTTCCAGCCTGAGTCCTGACATGGAGGAAGTGCTTTGTAAATGTTTTCCGAATGAGGGAGTGAAGGAGTGAGTGAAGGAGCAAGTGAAGGAATGAGGGGGTGAGTGAATAAGTGAGTAAGTGACTCAGTGAAGAGGTGAGTGAATTGGTGAATGAGCGAGTAAAGGAGTGGGTGAGTGAGCGAATGAGTCAGTGGGTGGGGGAGTGAGTGAGTGAATGAGTGAGTGGTTGAAGGAGTGAATGAGTGAATGAATGAGTGAGGGAATGAGTGAGGGAGTCAGGGAGTGATCCCATGGAGCCAGCTAGCTAGGACCTCACATTTTCTGTGGATCCCATGTGACAGTCACTCCTTCATTCCCCAAGAGCTCACAAGGAGCCCTGGCTGCCCTGTGCTGTGAGGGCCGGAGACCTCCCTGGAAACGAGGACTGCGACCCCTCAGTGTAAGTAGGTGACAATTTATGACAGGGATAAGCGCGCCTAAGCCTCAAAGAAAAACAGTGTGTGTTTATGCAGGGCCGCACTTCCAGCCTGCTGAGGCCTCTGCAGACAAGGCTTGGGAGACTGCCGCCCGACCCGGGCCAAATTGGACCGAGGTGCATAGAGCCAGCCCACCCACTTCCCACCCAGCCTGCCGCAGCCTGCGTGTGTGGGGCAGGAGCGCGGGGGTGTGCCCTGTCTGTCTGGAGGAGCGGAGGCCACCTGCGTGGTCCGAGGGGTCCAGCCAGACGGGTCCCTGCCTCAGCAGCTGGAGGGCAGCGTGTGGGCTCACCCTCTGGCCGCCCATAATTACATCATTGTGTCTGTGAACTTGCAGTTGAGGGCAGGGTTGGGGAGTAACGTGGATCCTCTGAGCCCACATGTCTGCCTGGTCTTGGTTCTTTCAAATCCTGGTCACTCATGGAAACCCAGGGCCTTGGCCGTGGCTGCGGTCTCCAGGAAGTGTCTCCCCCGAGCTCTCTCCAGCCCGCTTGCTCCGTGTTCTCATCCTGTCTCACTTGCCGATCCCTGTTGGCTCCTGCTACTCAGTTCAGGCTAGGAGTCCTCAACTGGGTTTGGGAACAATGTTCCTGGAAAATCACAGTAATTCCTGAAATCATAAGTTATTCGACCGCTTCCAGAACACTTTATGTGATTTAAATAACAAGAGATCCTCAGAGTAAACGGTAAATCATTTTTCTGTGATAGGGTTAAATCAAAATTCCAGAGTGTTTTATATTTAAAAAAAGGCATAATGATAAATACTTGGCTTAGTGTTTTATATCAATATCTTTTGACAATATTATGTCATTTGGTAGCAGTAGACATTAATCTTTACCTTATTCAAACCTGATAAAAGAAATTAGACACATTAACAAAATCTCAAAAACCATTAAAGAAATGGAAGAACCACAAACATTTAGTAGAGTTACCAATCTTATGGTGAAATTTCAGAAAACAGTGCAATAGTGGTCCTGTCTGAGGGCCTGGATCTTTACCTCAAAAAATATACCAAGTAGGCAGCTGTTGTCCACTTACCACTGATTACAAACAAGCTAAAAGGTATTCTCCAGGAGGGATCCATGGGGGTAAAAGCTATTCTCCAGGAGGGATCCACGGGGGTAAAAGCTATTCTCCAGGAGGAAGCCACGGGGGGAAAAAGCTATTCTCCAGGAGGGATCCATGGGGGTAAAAGCTATTCTCCAGGAGGAAGCCACGGGGGGTAAAAGCTATTCTCCAGGAGGGATCCATGGGGGTAAAAGCTATTCTCCAGGAGGGATCCACGGGGGGTAAAAGCTATTCTCCAGGAGGGATCCATGGGGGTAAAAGGTATTCTCCAGGAGGGATCCATGGGGGTAAAAGGTATTCTGCAGAAGGGATCCATGGGGGTAAAAGGTATTCTCCAGGAGGGATCCATGGGGGCAAAAGGTATTCTCCAGGAGGGATCCACGGGGGTAAAAGGTATTCTCCACGAGGGAGCCACAGGGGTAAAAGATATTCTCCAGGAGGGATCCATGGGGGTAAAAGGTATTCTCCAGGAGGGATCCACGGGGGTAAAAGGTATTCTCCACGAGGGAGCCACAGGGGTAAAAGGTATTCTCCAGGAGGGAGCCACGGGGGTAAAAGGTATTCTCCAGGAGGGAGCCACGGGGGTAAAAGGTATTCTCTACGAGGGAGCCACATGGGTAAAAGGTATTCTCCAGGAGGGAGCCACGGGGGTAAAAGGTATTCTCCAGGAGGGA